>JAWPHD010020727.1:0-30720 GCA_037043455.1 Cyrtodaria siliqua | reverse complement strand
ATTCAGTTCTTACGCATATATATTCAGTTCTTACACATATATATTCAGTTCTTACACATAGATATTCAGTTCTTACACATAGATATTCATTTCTAACACATATATATTCCGTTCTAACACATATATATTCAGTTCTTACACATATATATTCAGTTCTTACACATATATATGCAGTTCTTACACAAATATATTCAGTTCTTACACATATATATTCAGTTCTTACGCATATATTCAGTTCTTACGCATATATTCAGTTCTTACGCATATATATTCAATTCTTACGCATATATGTTCAGTTCTTACATATATATTCCGATCTAACTCATATATATTCAGTTCTTACGCATATATATTCAGTTCTTACACATATATATTCAGTTCTTACACATAGATATTCAGTTCTTACACATAGATATTCATTTCTAACACATATATATTCAGTTCTTACATATATATTTCAGTTCTTACACATATATTTTCAGTTCTTACACATATATATTCCGTTCTTACGCATATATATTCAGTTCTTACACATATATATTCAGATCTTACACATATATATTCCGTTCTTACGCATATATATTCAGTTCTTACACATATATATGCAGTTCTTACACAAATATATTCAGTTCTTACACATATATATTCAGTTTTTACGCATATATTCAGTTCTTACACATATATTCAGTTCTTACGCATATATATTCAATTCTTACGCATATATGTCCTGTTCTTACACATATATTCCGATCTTACGCATATATATTTAGTTCTTACGCATATATATTCAGTTCTTACACATATATATTCCGTTCTTACAAATATATATTCCGTTCTTACGCATATATATTCAGTTCTTACACATATATATTCAGTTCTTACGCATATATTCAGTTCTTACGCATATATTCAGTTCTTACACATATATATTCGGTTCTTACACATATATATTCAGTTCTTATACATATATATTCAGTTCTTACACATATATATTCAGTTCTTACGCATATATATTCAGTTCTTACACAAATATATTCAGTTCTTACGCATATATATTCCGTTCTTAAGCATATAAATTCAGTTTTTACGCATATATAATCAGTTCTTACGCATATATATTCAGTTCTTACGCATATATATTCAGTTCTTACGCATATATTCAGTTCTTACGCATATATTCAGTTCTTACACATATATATTCGGTTCTTACACATATATATTCAGTTCTTATACATATATATTCAGTTCTTACACATATATATTCAGTTCTTACACATATATATTCAGTTCTTACACATATATATTCAGTTCTTACACATATATATTCAGTTCTTACGCATATATTCAGTTCTTACGCATATATTCAGTTCTTACACATATATATTCGGTTCTTACACATATCTATTCAGTTCTTATACATATATATTCAGTTCTTACACATATATATTCCGTTCTTACGCATATATATTCAGTTCTTACACAAATATATTCAGTTCTTACGCATATATATTCCGTTCTTAAGCATATAAATTCAGTTTTTACGCATATATATTCAGTTCTTACGCATATATATTCCGTTCTAACACATATATATTCCGTTCTAACACATATATATTCAGTTCTTACACATATATATTCAGTTCTTACACATATATATGCAGTTCTTACACAAATATATTCAGTTCTTACACATATATATTCAGTTCTTACGCATATATTCAGTTCTTACGCATATATTCAGTTCTTACGCATATATATTCAATTCTTACGCATATATGTTCAGTTCTTACATATATATTCCGATCTAACTCATATATATTCAGTTCTTACGCATATATATTCAGTTCTTACACATATATATTCAGTTCTTACACATAGATATTCAGTTCTTACACATAGATATTCATTTCTAACACATATATATTCCGTTCTAACACATATATATTCAGTTCTTACACATATATATTCAGTTCTTACACATATATATGCAGTTCTTACACAAATATATTCAGTTCTTACACATATATATTCAGTTCTTACGCATATATTCAGTTCTTACGCATATATTCAGTTTCTTACGCATATATATTCAATTCTTACGCATATATGTTCAGTTCTTACATATATATTCCGATCTAACTCATATATATTCAGTTCTTACGCATATATATTCAGTTCTTACACATATATATTCAGTTCTTACACATAGATATTCAGTTCTTACACATAGATATTCATTTCTAACACATATATATTCAGTTCTTACATATATATTTCAGTTCTTACACATATATTTTCAGTTCTTACACATATATATTCCGTTCTTACGCATATATATTCAGTTCTTACACATATATATTCAGATCTTACACATATATATTCCGTTCTTACGCATATATATTCAGTTCTTACACATATATATGCAGTTCTTACACAAATATATTCAGTTCTTACACATATATATTCAGTTTTTACGCATATATTCAGTTCTTACACATATATTCAGTTCTTACGCATATATATTCAATTCTTACGCATATATGTCCTGTTCTTACACATATATTCCGATCTTACGCATATATATTTAGTTCTTACGCATATATATTCAGTTCTTACACATATATATTCCGTTCTTACAAATATATATTCCGTTCTTACGCATATATATTCAGTTCTTACACATATATATTCAGTTCTTACACATATATATTCAGTTCTTACACATATATATTCAGTTCTTACACATATATATTCAGTTCTTACGCATATATTCAGTTCTTACGCATATATTCAGTTCTTACACATATATATTCGGTTCTTACACATATCTATTCAGTTCTTATACATATATATTCAGTTCTTACACATATATATTCCGTTCTTACGCATATATATTCAGTTCTTACACAAATATATTCAGTTCTTACGCATATATATTCCGTTCTTAAGCATATAAATTCAGTTTTTACGCATATATATTCAGTTCTTACGCATATATATTCCGTTCTAACACATATATATTCCGTTCTAACACATATATATTCAGTTCTTACACATATATATTCAGTTCTTACACATATATATGCAGTTCTTACACAAATATATTCAGTTCTTACACATATATATTCAGTTCTTACGCATATATTCAGTTCTTACGCATATATTCAGTTCTTACGCATATATATTCAATTCTTACGCATATATGTTCAGTTCTTACATATATATTCCGATCTAACTCATATATATTCAGTTCTTACGCATATATATTCAGTTCTTACACATATATATTCAGTTCTTACACATAGATATTCAGTTCTTACACATAGATATTCATTTCTAACACATATATATTCCGTTCTAACACATATATATTCAGTTCTTACACATATATATTCAGTTCTTACACATATATATGCAGTTCTTACACAAATATATTCAGTTCTTACACATATATATTCAGTTCTTACGCATATATTCAGTTCTTACGCATATATTCAGTTCTTACGCATATATATTCAATTCTTACGCATATATGTTCAGTTCTTACATATATATTCCGATCTAACTCATATATATTCAGTTCTTACGCATATATATTCAGTTCTTACACATATATATTCAGTTCTTACACATAGATATTCAGTTCTTACACATAGATATTCATTTCTAACACATATATATTCAGTTCTTACATATATATTTCAGTTCTTACACATATATTTTCAGTTCTTACACATATATATTCCGTTCTTACGCATATATATTCAGTTCTTACACATATATATTCAGATCTTACACATATATATTCCGTTCTTACGCATATATATTCAGTTCTTACACATATATATGCAGTTCTTACACAAATATATTCAGTTCTTACACATATATATTCAGTTTTTACGCATATATTCAGTTCTTACACATATATTCAGTTCTTACGCATATATATTCAATTCTTACGCATATATGTCCTGTTCTTACACATATATTCCGATCTTACGCATATATATTTAGTTCTTACGCATATATATTCAGTTCTTACACATATATATTCCGTTCTTACAAATATATATTCCGTTCTTACGCATATATATTCAGTTCTTACACATATATATTCCGTTCTAACACATATATATTCAGTTCTTACACATACATATTCCTTTCTAACACATATATATTCCCTTCTAACACATATATATATTCAGTTCTTACACATATATATTCAGTTCTTACACATATATATTCAGTTCTTACACATATATATACCGTTCTTACGCATATATATTCAGTTCTTCAACATATATATGCAGTTCTTACACAAATATATTCAGTTCTTACACATATATATTCAGTTTTTACGCATATATTCAGTTCTTACACATATATTCCGATCTTACGCATATATATTGAGTTCTTACACGTATATATTCAGCTCTTACATATATATATTCAGTTCTTACACATATATATTCAGTTCTTACACATATATATTCAGTTCTAACACATATATATTCAGTTCTTACACATATATATTCCGTTCTTACGCATATATATTCAGTTCTTACACATATATATTCCGTTCTAACACATATATATTCAGTTCTTACACATATATATTCAGTTCTTACACATATATCTTCCGTTCTTACGAATATATATTCAGTTCTTACGCATATATATTTAGTTCTTACACATATATATTCAGTTCTTACGCATATATATTCAGTTCTTAAGCATATATATTCAGTTCTTCGCATATATATTCAGTTCTTACACATATATATTCAGTTCTTACACATATATATTCCGTTCTTACGCATATATATATTTAGTTCTTACACATATATATGCAGTTCTTACACAAATATATTCAGTTCTTACACATATATATTCAGTTTTTACACATATATTCAGTTCTTACACATATATTCAGTTCTTACGCATATATATTCAATTCTTACGCATATATGTCCAGTTCTTACACATATATTCCGATCTTACGCATATATATTCAGTTCTTACGCATATATATTCAGTTCTTACACATATATATTTAGCTCTTACACATATATATTCAGTTCATACATATATATATTAAGTTATTACACATATATATTCCGTTCTAACACATATATATTCAGTTATTACACATATATATTCAGTTCTTACACATATATATTCCGTTCTTACTCATATATATTCAGTTGTTACACATATATATGCAGTTCTTACAAAAATATATTCAGTTCTTACACATATATATTCAGTTCTTACGCATATATTCAGTTCTTACGCATATATTCAGTTCTTACGCATATATATTCAATTCTTACGCATATATGTTCAGTTCTTACACATATATTCCGATCTTACGCATATATATTCAGTTCTTACACATATATATTTCGTTCTAACACATATATATTCAGTTCTTACACATATATATTCAGTTCTTACACATATATATTTAGTTCTTACACATATATATTCAGTTCTTACGCATATATTCAGTTCTTACACATATATATTCGGTTCTTACACATATATATTCAGTTCTTATACATATATATTCAGTTCTTACACATATATATTCCGTTCTTACGCATATATATTCAGTTCTTACACAAATATATTCAGTTCTTACGCATATATATTCCGTTCTTAAGCATATAAATTCAGTTTTTACGCATATATATTCAGTTCTTACACATATATATTCAGTTTTTACGCATATATTCAGTTCTTACGCATATATATTCAGTTCTTACACATATATTTTCAGTTCTTACACATATATATTCAGTTCTTACGCATATATTCAGTTCTTACGCATATATTCAGTTCTTACACATATATATTCAGTTCTTACACATATATATTCCGTTCTTACGCATATATATTCAGTTCTTACACATATATATTCCGTTCTTACGCATATATATTCAGTTCTTACACATATATATTCCGTTCTAACACATATATATATTCAGTTCTTACGCATATATATTCAGTTCTTACGCATATATATTCAGTTCTTACACATATATATTTAGCTCTTACACATATATATGCAGTTCTTACACATATATATTCAGTTCTTACACATATATATTCAGTTCTTACACATATATATTCAGTTCTAACACATATATATTCAGTTCTTACACATATATATTCAGTTCTTACACATATATATTCAGTTCTTACACATATATATTCAGTTATTACACATATATATTCAGTTCTTACGCATATATTCAGTTCTTACGCATATATTCAGTTCTTACACATATATATTCGGTTCTTACACATATATATTCAGTTCTTATACATATATATTCAGTTCTTACACATATATATTCCGTTTTTACGCATATATATTCAGTTCTTACACAAATATATTCAGTTCTTACGCATATATATTCCGTTCTTAAGCATATAAATTCAGTTTTTACGCATATATATTCAGTTCTTACGCATATATATTCCGTTCTAACACATATATATTCCGTTCTAACACATATATATTCAGTTCTTACACATATATATTCAGTTCTTACACATATATATTCAGTTCTTACACATATATATACCGTTCTTACGCATATATATTCAGTTCTTACACATATATATGCAGTTCTTACACAAAAATATTCAGTTCTTACACATATATATTCAGTTTTTACGCATATAAATTCAGTTTTTACGCATATATATTCAGTTCTTACGCATATATATTCCGTTCTAACACATATATATTCCGTTCTAACACATATATATTCAGTTCTAACACATATATATTCAGTTCTTACACATATATATTCCGTTCTTACGCATATATATTTAGTTGTTACACATATATATTCCGTTCTAACACATATATATTCAGTTCTTACACATATATATTCAGTTCTTACACATATATATTCCGTTCTTACGAATATATATTCAGTTCTTACGCATATATATTCAGTTCTTACACATATATATATTCAGTTCTTACGCATATATATTCAGTTCTTACGCATATATATTCAGTTCTTCGCATATATATTCAGTTCTTACACATATATATTCAGTTCTTACACATATATATTCCGTTCTTACGCATATATATTCAGTTCTTACACATATATATGCAGTTCTTACACAAATATATTCAGTTCTTACACATATATATTCAGTTTTTACACATATATTCAGTTCTTACACATATATTCAGTTCTTACGCATATATATTCAATTCTTACGCATATATGTCCAGTTCTTACACATATATTCCGATCTTACGCATATATATTCAGTTCTTACGCATATATATTCAGTTCTTACAAATATATATTTAGCTCTTACACATATATATTCAGTTCATACACATATATATTCAGTTCTTACACATATATATTCCGTTCTAACACATATATATTCAGTTATTACACATATATATTCAGTTCTTACACATATATATTCCGTTCTTACTCATATATATTCAGTTGTTACACATATATATGCAGTTCTTACAAAAATGTATTCAGTTCTTACACATATATATTCAGTTCTTACGCATATATTCAGTTCTTACGCATATATTCAGTTCTTACGCATATATATTCAATTCTTACGCATATATGTTCAGTTCTTACACATATATTCCGATCTTACGCATATATATTCAGTTCTTACACATATATATTCCGTTCTAACACATATATATTCAGTTCTTACACATATATATTCAGTTCTTACACATATATATTCAGTTCTTACACATATATATTCAGTTCTTACGCATATATTCAGTTCTTACGCATATATTCAGTTCTTACACATATATATTCGGTTCTTACACATATATATTCAGTTCTTATACATATATATTCAGTTCTTACACATATATATTCCGTTCTTACGCATATATATTCAGTTCTTACACAAATATATTCAGTTCTTACGCATATATATTCCGTTCTTAAGCATATAAATTCAGTTTTTACGCATATATATTCAGTTCTTACGCATATATATTCAGTTCTTACGCATATATATTCAGTTCTTACACATATATATTCAGTTCTTACACATATATATTCCGTACTTACACATATATATTCAATTCTTACACATATATATGCAGTTCATACACAAATATATTCAGTTCTTACACATATATATTCAGTTCTTACACATATATATTCAGTTCTTACACATATATATTTAGTTCTTACACATATATATTCAGTTCTTACGCATATATTCAGTTCTTACACATATATATTCGGTTCTTACACATATATATTCAGTTCTTATACATATATATTCAGTTCTTACACATATATATTCCGTTCTTACGCATATATATTCAGTTCTTACACAAATATATTCAGTTCTTACGCATATATATTCCGTTCTTAAGCATATAAATTCAGTTTTTACGCATATATATTCAGTTCTTACACATATATATTCAGTTTTTACGCATATATTCAGTTCTTACGCATATATATTCAGTTCTTACACATATATTTTCAGTTCTTACACATATATATTCAGTTCTTACGCATATATTCAGTTCTTACGCATATATTCAGTTCTTACACATATATATTCAGTTCTTACACATATATATTCCGTTCTTACGCATATATATTCAGTTCTTACACATATATATTCCGTTCTTACGCATATATATTCAGTTCTTACACATATATATTCCGTTCTAACACATATATATATTCAGTTCTTACGCATATATATTCAGTTCTTACGCATATATATTCAGTTCTTACACATATATATTTAGCTCTTACACATATATATGCAGTTCTTACACATATATATTCAGTTCTTACACATATATATTCAGTTCTTACACATATATATTCAGTTCTAACACATATATATTCAGTTCTTACACATATATATTCAGTTCTTACACATATATATTCAGTTCTTACACATATATATTCAGTTATTACACATATATATTCAGTTCTTACGCATATATTCAGTTCTTACGCATATATTCAGTTCTTACACATATATATTCGGTTCTTACACATATATATTCAGTTCTTATACATATATATTCAGTTCTTACACATATATATTCCGTTTTTACGCATATATATTCAGTTCTTACACAAATATATTCAGTTCTTACGCATATATATTCCGTTCTTAAGCATATAAATTCAGTTTTTACGCATATATATTCAGTTCTTACGCATATATATTCCGTTCTAACACATATATATTCCGTTCTAACACATATATATTCAGTTCTTACACATATATATTCAGTTCTTACACATATATATTCAGTTCTTACACATATATATACCGTTCTTACGCATATATATTCAGTTCTTACACATATATATGCAGTTCTTACACAAAAATATTCAGTTCTTACACATATATATTCAGTTTTTACGCATATAAATTCAGTTTTTACGCATATATATTCAGTTCTTACGCATATATATTCCGTTCTAACACATATATATTCCGTTCTAACACATATATATTCAGTTCTAACACATATATATTCAGTTCTTACACATATATATTCCGTTCTTACGCATATATATTTAGTTGTTACACATATATATTCCGTTCTAACACATATATATTCAGTTCTTACACATATATATTCAGTTCTTACACATATATATTCCGTTCTTACGAATATATATTCAGTTCTTACGCATATATATTCAGTTCTTACACATATATATATTCAGTTCTTACGCATATATATTCAGTTCTTACGCATATATATTCAGTTCTTCGCATATATATTCAGTTCTTACACATATATATTCAGTTCTTACACATATATATTCCGTTCTTACGCATATATATTCAGTTCTTACACATATATATGCAGTTCTTACACAAATATATTCAGTTCTTACACATATATATTCAGTTTTTACACATATATTCAGTTCTTACACATATATTCAGTTATTACGCATATATATTCAATTCTTACGCATATATGTCCAGTTCTTACACATATATTCCGATCTTACGCATATATATTCAGTTCTTACGCATATATATTCAGTTCTTACAAATATATATTTAGCTCTTACACATATATATTCAGTTCATACACATATATATTCAGTTCTTACACATATATATTCCGTTCTAACACATATATATTCAGTTATTACACATATATATTCAGTTCTTACACATATATATTCCGTTCTTACTCATATATATTCAGTTGTTACACATATATATGCAGTTCTTACAAAAATGTATTCAGTTCTTACACATATATATTCAGTTCTTACGCATATATTCAGTTCTTACGCATATATTCAGTTCTTACGCATATATATTCAATTCTTACGCATATATGTTCAGTTCTTACACATATATTCCGATCTTACGCATATATATTCAGTTCTTACACATATATATTCCGTTCTAACACATATATATTCAGTTCTTACACATATATATTCAGTTCTTACACATATATATTCAGTTCTTACACATATATATTCAGTTCTTACTCATATATTCAGTTCTTACGCATATATTCAGTTCTTACACATATATATTCGGTTCTTACACATATATATTCAGTTCTTATACATATATATTCAGTTCTTACACATATATATTCCGTTCTTACGCATATATATTCAGTTCTTACACAAATATATTCAGTTCTTACGCATATATATTCCGTTCTTAAGCATATAAATTCAGTTTTTACGCATATATATTCAGTTCTTACGCATATATATTCAGTTCTTACGCATATATATTCAGTTCTTACACATATATATTCAGTTCTTACACATATATATTCCGTACTTACACATATATATTCAATTCTTACACATATATATGCAGTTCATACACAAATATATTCAGTTCTTACACATATATATTCAGTTTTTACGCATATATTCAGTTCTTACACATATATTCAGTTCTTACGCATATATATTCAATTCTTACGCATATATGTCCAGTTCTTACACATATATTCCGATCTTACGCATATATATTCAGTTCTTACGCATATATATTCAGTTCTTACACATATATATTTAGCTCTTAAACATATATATTCAGTTCTTACACATATATATTCAGTTCTTAAACATATATATTCAGTTCTTACACATATATATTCAGTTCTAACACATACATATTCAGTTCTTACACATATATTTCAGTTCTTACACATATATTTTCAATTCTTACACATATATATTCCGTTCTTACGCATATATATTCAGTTCTTACACATATATATTCAGTTCTTACACATATATATTCGATGCTTACGCATATATTCAGTTCTTACGCATATATTCAGTTCTTACACATATATATTCAGTTCTTACACATATATATTCCGTTCTTACGCATATATATTCAGTTCTTACACATATATATTCCTTTCTAACACATATATATTCAGTTCTTACGCATATATATTCAGTTCTTACGCATATATATTCAGTTCTTACACATATATATTTAGCTCTTACACATATATATTCAGTTCTTACACATATATATTC
This sequence comes from Cyrtodaria siliqua, assembly GCA_037043455.1. Lineage (NCBI taxonomy): Eukaryota > Metazoa > Mollusca > Bivalvia > Adapedonta > Hiatellidae > Cyrtodaria > Cyrtodaria siliqua. The sequence continues at coordinate 19,159 of JAWPHD010020727.1, read as the reverse complement.
AGTTCTTACACATATATATTCAGTTCTTACACATATATATTCAGTTCTTACACATATATATTCAGTTCTAACACATATATATTCAGTTCTTACACATATATATTCAGTTCTTACACATATATATTCAGTTCTTACACATATATATTCAGTTCTTACGCATATATTCAGTTTTTACGCATATATTCAGTTCGTACACATATATATTCGGTTCTTACACATATATATTCAGTTCTTATACATATATATTCAGTTCTTACACATATATATTCCGTTCTTACGCATATATATTCAGTTCTTACACAAATATATTCAGTTCTTACGCATATATATTCCGTTCTTTAGCATATAAATTCAGTTTTTACGCATATATATTCAGTTCTTACGCATATATATTCAGTTCTGACACATATATATTCAGTTCTTACACATATATATTCCGTACTTACACATATATATTCAATTCTTACACATATATATGCAGTTCTTACACAAATATATTCAGTTCTTACAAATATATATTCAGTTTTTACGCATATATATTCAGTTCTTACACATATATATTTAGCTCTAACACATATATATTCAGTTCTTACACATATATATTCAGTTCTTACACATATATATTCAGTTCTTACACATATATATTCAGTTCTAACACATACATATTCAGTTCTTACACATATATCTCAGTTCTAACACATATATTTTCAGTTCTTACACATATATATTCCGTTCTTACACATATATATTCGGTTCTTACACATATATTCAGTTCTTACGCATATATTCAGTTCTTACACATATATATTCAGTTCTTACACATATATATTCCGTTCTTACGCATATATATTCAGTTCTTACACATATATATTCCTTTCTAACACATATATATTCAGTTCTTACGCATATATATTCAGTTCTTACGCATATATATTCAGTTCTTACACATATATATTTAGCTCTTACACATATATATTCAGTTCTTACACATATATATTCAGTTCTTACACATATATATTCAGTTCTTACACATATATATTCAGTTCTAACACATATATATTCAGTTCTTACACATATATATTCAGTTCTTACACATATATATTCAGTTCTTACACATATATATTCAGTTCTTACGCATATATTCAGTTCTTACGCATATATTCAGTTCTTACACATATATATTCGGTTCTTACACATATATATTCAGTTCTTATACATATATATTCAGTTCTTACACATATATATTCCGTTCTTACGCATATATATTCAGTTCTTACACAAATATATTCAGTTCTTACGCATATATATTCCGTTCTTAAGCATATAAATTCAGTTTTTACGCATATATATTCAGTTCTTACGCATATATATTCAGTTCTTACGCATATATATTCAGTTCTGACACATATATATTCAGTTCTTACACATATATATTCCGTACTTACACATATATATTCAATTCTTACACATATATATGCAGTTCTTACACAAATATATTCAGTTCTTACAAATATATATTCAGTTTTTACGCATATATTCAGTTCTTACACATATATTCAGTTCTTACGCATATATATTCAATTCTTACGCATATATGTCCAGTTCTTACACATATATTCCAATCTTACGCATATATATTCAGTTCTTACGCATATATATTCAGTTCTTACACATATATATTTAGCTTTAACACATATATATTCAGTTCTTACACATATATATTCAGTTCTTACACATATATATTCAGTTCTTACACATATATATTCAGTTCTAACACATACATATTCAGTTCTTACACATATATTTCAGTTCTAACACATATATTTTCAGTTCTTACACATATATATTCCGTTCTTACGCATATATATTCAGTTCTTACACATATATATTCAGTTCTTACACATATATATTCAGTTCTTACGCATATATTCAGTTCTTACGCATATATTCAGTTCTTACACATATATATTCAGTTCTTACACATATATATTCCGTTCTTACGCATATATATTCAGTTCTTACACATATATATTCCGTTCTAACACATATATATTCAGTTCTTACGCATATATATTCAGTTCTTACGCATATATATTCAGTTCTTACACAAATATATTCAGTTCTTACGCATATATATTCCGTTCTTAAGCATATAAATTCAGTTTTTACGCATATATATTCAGTTCTTACGCATATATATTCCGTTCTAACACATATATATTCCGTTCTAACACATATATATTCAGTTCTTACACATATATATTCAGTTCTTACACATATATATTCAGTTCTTACACATATATATACCGTTCTTACGCATATATATTCAGTTCTTAAACATATATATGCAGTTCTTACACAAATATATTCAGTTTTTACACATATATATTCAGTTTTTACGCATATATTCAGTTCTTACACATATATTCCGATCTTACGCATATATATTGAGTTCTTACACGTATATATTCAGCTCTTACATATATATATTCAGTTCTTACACATATATATTCAGTTCTTACACATATATATTCAGTTCTAACACATATATATTCAGTTCTTACACATATATATTCCGTTCTTACGCATATATATTCAGTTCTTACACATATATATTCCGTTCTAACACATATATATTCAGTTCTTACACATATATATTCAGTTCTTACACATATATATTCCGTTCTTACGAATATCTATTCAGTTCTTACGCATATATATTCAGTTCTTACACATATATATATTCAGTTCTTACGCATATATATTCAGTTCTTACGCATATATATTCAGTTCTTCGCATATATATTCAGTTCTTACACATATATATTCAGTTCTTACACATATATATTCCGTTCTTACGCATATATATTCAGTTCTTACACATATATATGCAGTTCTTGCACAAATATATTCAGTTCTTACACATATATATTCAGTTTTTACACATATATTAGGTTCTTACACATATATTCAGTTCTTACGCATATATATTCAATTCTTACGCATATATGTCCAGTTCTTACACATATATTCCGATCTTACGCATATATATTCAGTTCTTACGCATATAAATTCAGTTCTTACACATATATATTTAGCTCTTACACATATATATTCAGTTCATACACATATTTATATTCAGTTCTTACACATATATATTCCGTTCTAACACATATATATTCAGTTATTACACATATATATTCAGTTCTTACACATATATATTCCGTTCTTACTCATATATATTCAGTTGTTACACATATATATGCAGTTCTTACAATTATATATTCAGTTCTTACACATATATATTCAATTCTTACGCATATATTCAGTTCTTACGCATATATTCAGTTCTTACGCATATATATTCAATTCTTACGCATATATGTTCAGTTCTTACACATATATTCCGATCTTACACATATATATTCAGTTCTTACACATATATATTCAGTTCTTACACATATATATTCAGTTCTTACGCATATATTCAGTTCTTACGCATATATTCAGTTCTTACACATATATATTCGGTTCTTACACATATATATTCAGTTCTTATACATATATATTCAGTTCTTACACATATATATTCCGTTCTTACGCATATATATTCAGTTCTTACACAAATATATTCAGTTCTTACGCATATATATTCCGTTCTTAAGCATATAAATTCAGTTTTTACGCATATATATTCAGTTCTTACGCATATATATTCAGTTCTTACGCATATATATTCAGTTCTTACACATATATATTCAGTTCTTACACATATATATTCCGTACTTACACATATATATTCAATTCTTACACATATATATGCAGTTCATACACAAATATATTCAGTTCTTACACATATATATTCAGTTTCTACGCATATATTCAGTTCTTACACATATATTCAGTTCTTACGCATATATATTCAATTCTTACGCATATATGTCCAGTTCTTACACATATATTCCGATCTTACGCATATATATTCAGTTCTTACGCATATATATTCAGTTCTTACACATATATATTTAGCTCTTACACATATATATTCAGTTCTTACACATATATATTCAGTTCTTAAACATATATATTCAGTTCTTACACATATATATTCAGTTCTAACACATACATATTCAGTTCTGACACATATATTTCAGTTCTTACACATATATTTTCAGTTCTTACACATATATATTCCGTTCTTACGCATATATATTCAGTTCTTACACATATATATTCAGTTCTTACACATATATATTCGGTTCTTACGCATATATTCAGTTCTTACGCATATATTCAGTTCTTACACATATATATTCAGTTCTTACACATATATATTCCGTTCTTACGACACATATATATTCCTTTCTAAAACATATATATTCAGTTCTTACGCATATATATTCAGTTCTTACGCATATATATTCAGTTCTTACACATATATATTTAGCTCTTACACATATATATTCAGTTCTTACACATATATATTCAGTTCTTACACATATATATTCAGTTCTTACACATATATATTCAGTTCTAACACATATATATTCAGTTCTTACACATATATATTCAGTTCTTACACATATATATTCAGTTCTTACACATATATATATTCAGTTCTTACGCATATATTCAGTTCTTACGCATATATTCAGTTCTTACACATACATATTCGGTTCTTACACATATATATTCAGTTCTTATACATATATATTCAGTTCTTACACATATATATTCCGTTCTTACGCATATATATTCAGTTCTTACACAAATATATTCAGTTCTTACGCATATATATTCCGTTCTTAAGCATATAAATTCAGTTTTTACGCATATATATTCAGTTCTTACGCATATATATTCAGTTCTTACGCATATATATTCAGTTCTGACACATATATATTCAGTTCTTACACATATATATTCCGTACTTACACATATATATTCAATTCTTACACATATATATTCAGTTCTTACAAATATATATTCAGTTTTTACGCATATATTCAGTTCGTACACATATATTCAGTTCTTACAAATATATATTCAGTTTTTACGCATATATTCAGTTCGTACACATATATTCAGTTCTTACGCATATATATTCAATTCTTACGCATATATGTCCAGTTCTTACACATATATTCCGATCTTACGCATATATATTCAGTTCTTACGCATATATATTCAGTTCTTACACATATATATTTAGCTCTAACACATATATATTCAGTTCTTACACATATATATTCAGTTCTTACACATATATATTCAGTTCTTACACATATATATTCAATTCTAACACATACATATTCAGTTCTTACACATATATTTCAGTTCTAACACATATATTTTCAGTTCTTACACATATATATTCCGTTCTTACGCATATATATTCAGTTCTTACAAATATATATATAGTTCTTACACATATATATTCAGTTCTTACGCATATATTCAGTTCTTACGCATATATTCAGTTCTTACACATATATATTCAGTTCTTACACATATATATTCCGTTCTTACGCATATATATTCAGTTCTTACACATATATATTCCGTTCTAACACATTTATATTCAGTTCTTACGCATATATATTCAGTTCTTAAGCATATATATTCAGTTCTTACACATATATATTTAGCTCTTACACATATATATTCAGTTCTTACACATATATATTCAGTTCTTACACATATATATTCAGTTCTTACACATATATATTCAGTTCTAACACATACATATTCAGTTCTTACACATATATTTCAGTTCTTACACATATATTTTCAGTTCTTACACATATATATTCCGTTCTTACGCATATATATTCAGTTCTTACACATGTATATTCAGTTCTTACACATATATATTCAGTTCTTAGGCATATATTCAGTTCTTACGCATATATTCAGTTCTTACACATATATATTCAGTTCTTACACATATATAATCCGTTCTTACGCATATATATTCAGTTCTTACACATATATATTCCGTTCTAACACATATATATTCAGTTCTTACACATATATATTCAGTTCTTACACATATATATTCCGTTCTTACGAATATATATTCAGTTCTTACGCATATATATTCAGTTCTTACACATATATATTCAGTTCTTACGCATATATATTCAGTTCTTACGCATATATATTTAGTTCTTACGCATATATATTCAGTTCTTACACATATATATTCCGTTCTAACACATATATATTCAGTTCTTACACATATATATTCAGTTCTTACACATATATATTCCGTTCTTACGAATATATATTCAGTTCTTACGCATATATATTCAGTTCTTACACATATATATTCAGTTCTTACGCATATATATTCAGTTCTTACGCATATATATTTAGTTCTTACGCATATATATTCAGTTCTTACACATATATATTCAGATCTTACACATATATATTCTGTTCTTACGCATATATATTCAGTTCTTGCACATATATATGCAGTTCTTACACATATATTTTCAGTTCTTACACATATATATTCCGTTCTTACGCATATATATTCAGTTCTTACACATGTATATTCAGTTCTTACACATATATATTCAGTTCTTACGCATATATTCAGTTCTTACGCATATATTCAGTTATTACACATATATATTCAGTTTTTACGGATATATTCAGTTCTTACACATATATTCAGTTCTTACGCATATATATTCAATTCTTACGCATATATATTCCGTTCTAACACATATATATTCAGTTATTACACATATATATTCAGTTCTTACACATATATATTCCGTTCTTACTCATATATATTCAGTTATTACGCATATATATTCAGTTCTTACGCATATATATTCAGTTCTTACACATATATATTCAGTTCTTTCACATATATATTCTGTTCTTACACATATATATTCAATTCTTACACATATATATTCCGTTCTTACACAAATATATTCAGTTCTTACACATATATATTCATTTTTTACGCATATATTCAGTTCTTACACTTATATTCAGTTCTTACACATATATATTCAGTTCTTACACATATATATTCCGTTCTTACGAATATATATTCAGTTCTTACGCATATATATTCAGTTCTTACACATATATATTCAGTTCTTACGCATATATATTCAGTTCTTACGCATATATATTTAGTTCTTACGCATATATATTCAGTTCTTACACATATATATTCAGATCTTACACATATATATTCTGTTCTTACGCATATATATTCAGTTCTTGCACATATATATGCAGTTCTTACACGTATATTTTCAGTTCTTACACATATATATTCCGTTCTTACGCATATATATTCAGTTCTTACACATGTATATTCAGTTCTTACACATATATATTCAGTTCTTACGCATATATTCAGTTCTTACGCATATATTCAGTTATTACACATATATATTCAGTTTTTACGAATATATTCAGTTCTTACACATATATTCAGTTCTTACGCATATATATTCAATTCTTACGCATATATATTCCGTTCTAACACATATATATTCAGTTATTACACATATATATTCAGTTCTTACACATATATATTCCGTTCTTACTCATATATATTCAGTTATTACGCATATATATTCAGTTCTTACGCATATATATTCAGTTCTTACACATATATATTCAGTTCTTTCACATATATATTCCGTTCTTACACATATATATTCAATTCTTACACATATATATTCCGTTCTTACACAAATATATTCAGTTCTTACACATATATATTCATTTTTTACGCATATATTCAGTTCTTACACTTATATTCAGTTCTTACGCATATATATTCAATTCTTACGCATATATGTCCAGTTCTTACAAATATATTTCGATCTTACGCATATATATTCAGTTCTTACGCATATATATTCAGTTCTTACATATATATATTCAGTTCTTACACATATATATTCCGTTCTAACACATATATATTCAGTTCTTACACATATATATTCAGTTTTTACACATATATTCCGTTCTTACGCATATATATTCAGTTCTTACACATATATATGCAGTTCTTACACAAATATATTCAGTTCTTACACATATATATTCCGTTCTAACACATATATATTCAGTTCTTACACATATATTCAGTTCTTACACATATATATTCCGTTCTTACGCATACATATTCAGTTCTTACACATACATATTCATTTCTTACACATATATTCAGTTCTTACGCATATATTCAGTTCTTACGCATATATTCAGTTCTTACACATATATATTCAGTTCTTACACATATATATTCAGTTCTTATACATATCTATTCAGTTCTTACACATATATATTCCGTTCTTACGCATATATATTCAGTTCTTACACATATATATTCAGTTCTTACACAAATATATTCAGTTCTTACGCATATAAATTCCGTTCTTAAGCATATAAATTCAGTTCTTACGAATATATATTAAGTTCTTACGCATATATATTCAGTTCTTACCCATATATATTCATTTCTTACACATATATATTCAGTTCTTACGCATATATATTCCGTTCTTACGCATATATATTTAGTTCTTACAAATATATATTCAGTTCTTACACAAATATATTCAGTTCTTACAAATATATATTCAGTTCTTACACAAATATATTCAGTTCTTACGCATATATATTCAGTTCTTACGCATATATATTCAGTTCTTACGCATATATATTTAGTTCTTACGCATATATATTCAGTTCTTACACATATATATTCCGTTCTAACACATATATATTTAGTTCTTACACATATATATTCAGTTCTTACACATATATATTCCGTTCTTACGAATATATATTCAGTTCTTACGCATATATATTCAGTTCTTACACATATATATTCAGTTCTTACGCATATATATTCAGTTCTTACGCATATATATTTAGTTCTTACGCATATATATTCAGTTCTTACACATATATATTCAGATCTTACACATATATATTCCGTTCTAACACATATATATTCAGTTCTTACACATATATATTCAGTTCTTACACATATATATTCCGTTCTTACGAATATATATTCAGTTCTTACGCATATATATTCAGTTCTTACACATATATATTCAGTTCTTACGCATATATATTCAGTTCTTACGCATATATATTTAGTTCTTACGCATATATATTCAGTTCTTACACATATATATTCAGATCTTACACATATATATTCTGTTCTTACGCATATATATTCAGTTCTTACACATATATATGCAGTTCTTACACATATATTTTCAGTTCTTACACATATATATTCCGTTCTTACGCATATATATTCAGTTCTTACACATGTATATTCAGTTCTTACACATATATATTCAGTTCTTACGCATATATTCAGTTCTTACGCATATATTCAGTTATTACACATATATATTCAGTTTTTACGGATATATTCAGTTCTTACACATATATTCAGTTCTTACGCATATATATTCAATTCTTACGCATATATATTCCGTTCTAACACATATATATTCAGTTATTACACATATATATTCAGTTCTTACACATATATATTCCGTTCTTACTCATATATATTCAGTTCTTACACATATATATTCAGTTCTTACGCATATATTCAGTTCTTACACATATATATTCAGTTTTTATACATATATATTCAGCTCTTACACATATATATTCCGTTCTTACGCATATATATTCAGTTCATACACATATATATTCAGTTCTTACACATATATACTCAGTTCTTACGCATATATATTCCGTTCTTAAACATATAAATTCAGTTCTTACGCATATATATTCAGTTATTACGCATATATATTCAGTTCTTACGCATATATATTCAGTTCTTACACATATATATTCAGTTCTTTCACATATATATTCCGTTCTTACACATATATATTCAATTCTTACACATATATATTCCGTTCTTACACAAATATATTCAGTTCTTACACAAATATATTCAGTTCTTACGCATATAAATTCCGTTCTTAAGCATATAAATTCAGTTCTTACGAATATATATTAAGTTCTTACGCATATATATTCAGTTCTTACCCATATATATTCATTTCTTACACATATATATTCAGTTTTTACGCATATGTATTCCGTTCTTACGCATATATATTTAGTTCTTACAAATATATATTCAGTTCTTACACAAATATATTCAGTTCTTACGCATATATATTCAGTTCTTACGCATATATATTCAGTTCTTACACATATATATTCAGTTCTTTCACATATATATTCCGTTCTTACACATATATATTCAATTCTTACACATATATATGCAGTTCTTACACAAATATATTCAGTTCTTACACATATATATTCAGTTTTTACGCATATATTCAGTTCTTACACATATATTCAGTTCTTACGCATATATATTCAATTCTTACGCATATATGTCCAGTTCTTACACATATATTCCGATCTTACGCATATATATTCAGTTCTTACGCATATATATTCAGTTCTTACACATATATATTCAGTTCTTACACATATATATTCCGTTCTAACAGATATATCTTCAGTTCTTACACATATATATTCAGTTCTTACACATATATATTCCGTTCTTACGCATATATATTCAGTTCTTACACATATATATGCAGTTCTTACACAAATATATTCAATTCTTACACATATATATTCCGTTCTAACACATATATATTCAGTTCTTACACATATATATTCAGTTCTTACACATATATATTCCGTTCTTACGCATATATATTCAGTTCTTACACATATATATGCAGTTCTTACACAAATATATTCAGGTCTTACACATATATATTCAGTTCTTACGCATATATTCAGTTCTTACGCATATATTCAGTTCTTACGCATATATATTCAATTCTTACGCATATATATTCAGGTCTTACACATATATTCCGATCTTACGCATATATATTCAGTTCTTACGCATATACATTCAGTTCTTACACATATATATTCAGCTCTTACACATATATATTCAGTTCTTACACATATATATACAGTTCTTACACATATATATTCAGTTCTAACACATATATATTCAGTTCTTACACATATATATTCAGTTCTTACACATATATATTCCGTTCTTACGCATATAGTCAGTTCTTACACATATATATTCCGTTATAACACATATATATTCAGTTCTTACACATATATATTCAGTTCTTACACATATATATTCAGTTCTTACACATATATATGCAGTTCTTACACAAATATATCCAGTTCTTACACATATATATTCAGTTCTTACGCATATATTCAGTTCTTACGCATATATTCAGTTCTTACGCATATATATTCAATTCTTACGCATATATGTTCAGTTCTTACACATATATTCCGATCTTACGCATATATATTCGGTTATTACGCATATATATTCAGTTCTTACACATGTTTATTCAGCTCTTACACATATATATTCAGTTCTTACACATATATATTCAGTTCTTACGCATATATTCAGTTCTTACGCATATATTCAGTTCTTACGCATATATATTCAATTCTTACGCATATATGTTCAGTTCTTACACATATATTCCGATCTTACGCATATATATTCAGTTCTTACGCATATATATTCAGTTCTTACACATATATATTCCGTTCTTACGCATATATATTTAGTTCTTACACATATATATATTCAGTTCTTACACAAATATATTCAGTTCTTACACATATGTATTCCGTTCTTACGCATATATATTTCGTTCTAACGCATATATATTCAGTTCTTACGCATATATATTCAGTTCTTACCCATATATATTCATTTCTTACACATATATATTCAGTTCTTACGCATATATATTCCGTTCTTACGCATACATATTTAGTTCTTACAAATATATATTCATTTCTTACACAAATATATTCAGTTCTTACACATATATATTCCGTTCTTACGCATATATATTCAGTTCTTACACATATATATTCCGTTCTAACACATATATATATTCAGTTCTTACGCATATATATTCAGTTCTTACGCATATATATTCAGTTCTTACACATATATATTTAGCTCTTACACATATATATGCAGTTCTTACACATATATATTCAGTTCTTACACATATATATTCAGTTCTTACACATATATATTCAGTTCTAACACATATATATTCAGTTCTTACACATATATATTCAGTTCTTACACATATATATTCAGTTCTTACACATATATATTCAGTTATTACACATATATATTCAGTTCTTACGCATATATTCAGTTCTTACGCATATATTCAGTTCTTACACATATATATTCGGTTCTTACACATATATATTCAGTTCTTATACATATATATTCAGTTCTTACACATATATATTCCGTTTTTACGCATATATATTCAGTTCTTACACAAATATATTCAGTTCTTACGCATATATATTCCGTTCTTAAGCATATAAATTCAGTTTTTACGCATATATATTCAGTTCTTACGCATATATATTCCGTTCTAACACATATATATTCCGTTTTAACACATATATATTCAGTTCTTACACATATATATTCAGTTCTTACACATATATATTCAGTTCTTACACATATATATACCGTTCTTACGCATATATATTCAGTTCTTACACATATATATGCAGTTCTTACACAAAAATATTCAGTTCTTACACATATATATTCAGTTTTTACGCATATATTCAGTTCTTACACATATATTCCGATCTTACGCATATATATTGAGTTCTTACACGTATATATTCAGCTCTTACATATATATATTCAGTTCTTACACATATATATTCAATTCTTACACATATATATTCAGTTCTAACACATATATATTCAGTTCTTACACATATATATTCCGTTCTTACGCATATATATTTAGTTCTTACACATATATATTCCGTTCTAACACATATATATTCAGTTCTTACACATATATATTCAGTTCTTACACATATATATTCCGTATATTCAGTTCTTACACATATATATGCAGTTCTTACACAAATATATTCAGTTCTTACACATATATATTCAGTTTTTACACATATATTCAGTTCTTACACATATATTCAGTTCTTACGCATATATATTCAATTCTTACGCATATATGTCCAGTTCTTACACATATATTCCGATCTTACGCATATATATTCAGTTCTTACGCATATATATTCAGTTCTTACAAATATATATTTAGCTCTTACACATATATATTCAGTTCATACACATATATATTCAGTTCTTACACATATATATTCCGTTCTAACACATATATATTCAGTTATTACACATATATATCCAGTTCTTACACATATATATTCAGTTCTTACGCATATATTCAGTTCTTACGCATATATTCAGTTCTTACGCATATATATTCAATTCTTACGCATATATGTTCAGTTCTTACACATATATTCCGATCTTACGCATATATATTCAGTTCTTACACATATATATTCCGTTCTAACACATATATATTCAGTTCTTACACATATATATTCAGTTCTTACACATATATATTCAGTTCTTACACATATATATTCAGTTCTTACGCATATATTCAGTTCTTACGCATATATTCAGTTCTTACACATATATATTCGGTTCTTACACATATATATTCAGTTCTTATACATATATACTCAGTTCTTACACATATATATTCCGTTCTTACGCATATATATTCAGTTCTTACACAAATATATTCAGTTCTTACGCATATATATTCCGTTCTTAAGCATATAAATTAAGTTTTTACGCATATATATTCAGTTCTTACGCATATATATTCAGTTCTTACGCATATATATTCAGTTCTTACACATATATATTCAGTTCTTACACATATATATTCCGTACTTACACATATATATTCAATTCTTACACATATATATGCAGTTCATACACAAATATATTCAGTTCTTACACATATATATTCAGTTTTTACGCATATATTCAGTTCTTACACATATATTCAGTTCTTACGCATATATATTCAATTCTTACGCATATATGTCCAGTTCTTACACATATATTCCGATCTTACGCATATATATTCAGTTCTTACGCATATATATTCAGTTCTTACACATATATATTTAGCTCTTAAACATATATATTCAGTTCTTACACATATATATTCAGTTCTTAAACATATATATTCAGTTCTTACACATATATATTCAGTTCTAACACATACATATTCAGTTCTTACACATATATTTCAGTTCTTACACATATATTTTCAATTCTTACACATATATATTCCGTTCTTACGCATATATATTCAGTTCTTACACATATATATTCTGTTCTTACACATATATATTAGATTCTTACGCATATATTCAGTTTCTTACGCATATATTCAGTTCTTACACATATATATTCAGTTCTTACACATATATATTCCGTTCTTACGCATATATATTCAGTTCTTACACATATATATTCCTTTCTAACACATATATATTCAGTTCTTACGCATATATATTCAGTTCTTACGCATATATATTCAGTTCTTACACATATATATTTAGCTCTTACACATATATATTCAGTTCTTACACATATATATTCAGTTCTTACACATATATATTCAGTTCTTACACATATATATTCAGTTCTTACACATATATATTCAGTTCTAACACATATATATTCAGTTCTTACACATATATATTCAGTTCTTACACATATATATTCAGTTCTTACACATATATATTCAGTTCTTACGCATATATTCAGTTCTTACGCATATATTCAGTTCGTACACATATATATTCGGTTCTTACACATATATATTCAGTTCTTATACATAAATATTCAGTTCTTACACATATATATTCCGTTCTTACGCATATATATTCAGTTCTTACACAAATATATTCAGTTCTTACGCATATATATTCCGTTCTTAAGCATATAAATTCAGTTTTTACGCATATATATTCAGTTCTTACGCATATATATTCAGTTCTTACGCATATATATTCAGTTCTGACACATATATATTCAGTTCTTACACATATATATTCCGTACTTACACATATATATTCAATTCTTACACATATATATGCAGTTCTTACACAAATATATTCAGTTCTTACAAATATATATTCAGTTTTTACGCATATATTCAGTTCTTACGCATATATATTCAGTTCTGACACATATATATTCAGTTCTTACACATATATATTCAGTTCTTACACATATATATTCAGTTCTAACACATATATATTCAGTTCTTACACATATATATTCAGTTCTTACACATATATATTCAGTTCTTACACATATATATTCAGTTCTTACGCATATATTCAGTTCTTACGCATATATTCAGTTCTTACACATATATATTCGGTTCTTACACATATATATTCAGTTCTTATACATATATATTCAGTTCTTACACATATATATTCCGTTCTTACGCATATATATTCAGTTCTTACACAAATATATTCAGTTCTTACGCATATATATTCCGTTCTTAAGCATATAAATTCAGTTTTTACGCATATATATTCAGTTCTTACGCATATATATTCAGTTCTTACGCATATATACTCAGTTCTGACACATATATATTCAGTTCTTACACATATATATTCCGTACTTACACATATATATTCAATTCTTACACATATATATGCAGTTCTTACACAAATATATTCAGTTCTTACAAATATATATTCAGTTTTTTACGCATATATTCAGTTCTTACACATATATTCAGTTCTTACGCATATATATTCAATTCTTACGCATATATGTCCAGTTCTTACACATATATTCCAATCTTACGCATATATATTCAGTTCTTACGCATATATATTCAGTTCTTACACATATATATTTAGCTTTAACACATATATATCAGTTCTTACACATATATATTCAGTTCTTACACATATATATTCAGTTCTTACACATATATATTCAGTTCTAACACATACATATTCAGTTTTTACACATATATTTCAGTTCTAACACATATATTTTCAGTTCTTACACATATATATTCCGTTCTTACGCATATATATTCAGTTCTTACACATATATATTCAGTTCTTACACATATATATTCAGTTCTTACGCATATATTCAGTTCTTACGCATATATTCAGTTCTTACACATATATATTCAGTTCTTACACATATATATTCCGTTCTTACGCATATATATTCAGTTCTTACACATATATATTCCGTTCTAACACATATATATTCAGTTCTTACGCATATATATTCAGTTCTTACGCATATATATTCAGTTCTTACACAAATATATTCAGTTCTTACGCATATATATTCCGTTCTTAAGCATATAAATTCAGTTTTTTACGCATATATATTCAGTTCTTACGCATATATATTCCGTTCTAACACATATATATTCCGTTCTAACACATATATATTCAGTTCTTACACATATATATTCAGTTCTTACACATATATATTCAGTTCTTACACATATATATACCGTTCTTACGCATATATATTCAGTTCTTAAACATATATATGCAGTTCTTACACAAATATATTCAGTTTTTACACATATATATTCAGTTTTTACGCATATATTCAGTTCTTACACATATATTCCGATCTTACGCATATATATTGAGTTCTTACACGTATATATTCAGCTCTTACATATATATATTCAGTTCTTACACATATATATTCAGTTCTTACACATATATATTCAGTTCTAACACATATATATTCAGTTCTTACACATATATATTCCGTTCTTACGCATATATATTCAGTTCTTACACATATATATTCCGTTCTAACACATATATATTCAGTTCTTACACATATATATTCAGTTCTTACACATATATATTCCGTTCTTACGAATATCTATTCAGTTCTTACGCATATATATTCAGTTCTTACACATATATATATTCAGTTCTTACGCATTTATATTCAGTTCTTACGCATATATATTCAGTTCTTCGCATATATATTCAGTTCTTACACATATATATTCAGTTCTTACACATATATATTCCGTTCTTACGCATATATATTCAGTTCTTACACATATATATGCAGTTCTTGCACAAATATATTCAGTTCTTACACATATATATTCAGTTTTTACACATATATTCAGTTCTTACACATATATTCAGTTCTTACGCATATATATTCAATTCTTACGCATATATGTCCAGTTCTTACACATATATTCCGATCTTACGCATATATATTCAGTTCTTACGCATATAAATTCAGTTCTTACACATATATATTTAGCTCTTACACATATATATTCAGTTCATACACATATTTATATTCAGTTCTTACACATATATATTCCGTTCTAACACATATATATTCAGTTATTACACATATATATTCAGTTCTTTCACATATATATTCCGTTCTTACTCATATATATTCAGTTGTTACACATATATATGCAGTTCTTACAAAAATATATTCAGTTCTTACACATATATATTCAGTTCTTACGCATATATTCAGTTCTTACGCATATATTCAGTTCTTACGCATATATATTCAATTCTTACGCATATATGTTCAGTTCTTACACATATATTCCGATCTTACACATATATATTCAGTTCTTACACATATATATTCAGTTCTTACACATATATATTCAGTTCTTACGCATATATTCAGTTCTTACGCATATATTCAGTTCTTACACATATATATTCGGTTCTTACACATATATATTCAGTTCTTATACATATATATTCAGTTCTTACACATATATATTCCGTTCTTACGCATATATATTCAGTTCTTACACAAATATATTCAGTTCTTACGCATATATATTCCGTTCTTAAGCATATAAATTCAGTTTTTACGCATATATATTCAGTTCTTTCGCATATATATTCAGTTCTTACGCATATATATTCAGTTCTTACACATATATATTCAGTTCTTACACACATATATTCCGTACTTACACATATATATTCAATTCTTACACATATATATGCAGTTCATACACAAAATATATTCAGTTCTTACGAATATATATTCAGTTCTTACGCATATATATTCAGTTCTTACACATATATATTCAGTTCTTACGCATATATATTCAGTTCTTACGCATATATATTTAGTTCTTACGCATATATATTCAGTTCTTACACATATATATTCAGATCTTACACATATATATTCTGTTCTTACGCATATATATTCAGTTCTTACACATATATATGCAGTTCTTACACATATATTTTCAGTTCTTACACATATATATTCCGTTCTTACGCATATATATTCAGTTCTTACACATGTATATTCAGTTCTTACACATATATATTCAGTTCTTACGCATATATTCAGTTCTTACGCATATATTCAGTTATTACACATATATATTCAGTTTTTTACGGATATATTCAGTTCTTACACATATATTCAGTTCTTACGCATATATATTCAATTCTTACGCATATATATTCCGTTCTAACACATATATATTCAGTTATTACACATATATATTCAGTTCTTACACATATATATTCCGTTCTTACTCATATATATTCAGTTCTTACACATATATATTCAGTTCTTACGCATATATTCAGTTCTTACACATATATATTCAGTTTTTATACATATATATTCAGCTCTTACACATATATATTCCGTTCTTACGCATATATATTCAGTTCATACACATATATATTCAGTTCTTACACATATATACTCAGTTCTTACGCATATATATTCCGTTCTTAAACATATAAATTCAGTTCTTACGCATATATATTCAGTTATTACGCATATATATTCAGTTCTTACGCATATATATTCAGTTCTTACACATATATATTCAGTTCTTTCACATATATATTTCGTTCTTACACATATATATTCAATTCTTACACATATATATTCCGTTCTTACACAAATATATTCAGTTCTTACACATATATATTCATTTTTTACGCATATATTCAGATGTAACACTTATATTCAGTTCTTACGCATATATATTCAATTCTTACGCATATATGTCCCAGTTCTTACAAATATATTTCGATCTTACGCATATATATTCAGTTCTTACGCATATATATTCTGTTCTTACAT
>JAWPHD010020726.1:0-30722 GCA_037043455.1 Cyrtodaria siliqua | reverse complement strand
GTCATAACTTGTAAACCGTTGAGATCCCTACCCTATAACCATATATACACTTACAACCAGCGTAGACCCTAGGCTTCTTCCCCACTTTTGTGGAGGTAGCTCCTGGGTCAAACTTTACAAATAATTCGATATTTTTAGCTCGACTGTTCGAAGGATCTTATGGGGTCTATAGGTCAAAGTCATGGTCACAAATTGCATTTATGGGTTGATAGGCTCTTAGCATCAGGTTAATGTTTACGTCCGCATTTTTTACATGTAAATAACTTCAATATTTTTTATCCAATCATCATCAAACTTACATACTTTATTATAAATAGGACGATGATTGTATCTATTGAGTTTAAGATCATTGGATGAAAGGTCAAGGTCACAAAGGGTTCAAATGTCAAATGCATTTACTTATACTTTTAACATACTTTCTTCAAATTTTCAACTTATAAAATTTGCATTATGTATCCTTTGAAAGGGTTATTATGAAAATCCCTCCGTGTCATCACAGAAAAATTGTGGCCCTTGATTTAATGAAAATTCCAATGTTTTCCTTCTTGACACATCCAGCATTTCCCTTTGTTTTCACTTTTTGTTTGTTTGATGGTATGCCGTGTGTATCATTTCTTGTTCTCTGAAAATTTGAATAGTCGTGCTGCGCTGTCCTCTGACAGCTCTTGTTTTCCGATGATCTGAAAGGCAATGAAGGTAATATTCCCCTTTATTTCCGCATATATAATGCATTTTTCTGAATATATACATAGAATAGGATCATATTTATTGAGCTTGAATACAATTAATGTAATTGATTTCATTTTTTTTAATACTAAATTACTTGTTTTTTGTCTATTAATTTAGATTTTACTGAAATAATAGGAAATTTGCCAAAAATGGAATATGGGTCATATATTTAGATATCATCTCGGAAACAATGTCGGTGACCTATTATTTTTAAAGCTAAAATATGCTTAAAAATAGGATAGACCATTCTAGCCATGTACCCAATCCCCGAAAAAGTTGTTCATAGGAAAAAATATGAAGAAACTAAAGAATTTGAGTGTGTAACAACTATTACTACATTAGTTATATCACTTGTAATTGATCATCTCTTATATCTCTGTATAGAGAGGCATATATATGTACTATTATATTGTTATATATATTTTGTGTTAAGATATGTATTGTATATGTGATGAGAGGAAAATAAAATTCTGTCTGCCTGTCTGTCTGGCTGGCTGGCTGTTATGTTAACACTATTACAGGGTGAACTTGTGTATATAATTAGTTCATTTGCGTCTCATTGTTTACATACTAACATAAACACATTGATAAAATACAAACAACATTCTTAACAGAATTATAAGAGGTGATAATTTACATATATTCAGAGATCATCAG
This sequence comes from Cyrtodaria siliqua, assembly GCA_037043455.1. Classification (NCBI taxonomy): domain Eukaryota; kingdom Metazoa; phylum Mollusca; class Bivalvia; order Adapedonta; family Hiatellidae; genus Cyrtodaria; species Cyrtodaria siliqua. The sequence goes on along the minus strand of JAWPHD010020726.1, from coordinate 29,336 downwards.
GCAAAATGACATTACTCTAAAATATATTTATATCAGCATAATCTCTTGCATAGTAGTTCATTGGAATAACAACACTACAATTAAGTATACTATGCAATATAATCATTGGAATAACAACACTACAATTAAGTATACTATGCAATATAATCATTGAATAACAACACTACAATTAAGTATACTATGCAATATAATCATTGGAATACAACACTACCATTAAGTATACTATGCAATATAATCATTGGAATAACAACACTACAATTAAGTATACTATGCAATATAATCATTGAATAACAACACTACCATTAAGTATACTATGCAATATAATCATTGGAATAACAACACTACCATTAAGTATACTATGCAATATAATCATTGGAATAACAACACTACCATTAAGTATACTATGCAATATAATCATTGGAATAACAACACTACCATTAAGATAAACTATGCAATAATATAATCATTGAATAACAACACTACAATTAAGTATACTATGCAATATAATCATTGGAATAACAACACTACCATTAAGTATACTATGCAATATAATCATTGGAATAACAACACTACCATTAAGTATACTATGCAATATAATCATTGGAATAACAACACTACCATTAAGTATACTATGCAATATAATCATTGGAATAACAACACTACCATTAAGTATACTATGCAATATAATCATTGGAATAACAACACTAACATTAAGTATACTATGCAATATAATCATTGGAATAACAACACTACCATTAAGTATACTATGCAATATAATCATTGGAATAACAACACTACAATTAAGTATACTATGCAATATAATCATTGGAATAACAACACTACCATTAAGTATACTATGCAATATAATCATTGGAATAACAACACTACCATTAAGTATACTATGCAATATAATCATTGGAATAACAACACTACCATTAAGTATACTATGCAATATAATCATTGGAATAAACACTACATTAAGTATACTATGCAATATAATCATTGGAATAACAACACTACAATTAAGTATACTATGCAATATAATCATTGGAATAACAACACTACAATTAAGTATACTATGCAATATAATCATGGAATAACAACACTACCATTAAGTATACTATGCAATATAATCATTGGAATAACAACACTACCATTAAGTATACTATGCAATATAATCATTGGAATAACAACACTACCATTAAGTATACTATGCAATATAATCATTGGATAACAACACTAGCCATTAAGTATACTATGCATATAATCATTGGAATAACAACACTACCATTAAGTATACTATGCAATATAATCTTGTTGGAATAACAACACTACCATTAAGTATACTATGCAATATAAATCTACACTACCATTAAGTATACTATGCAATATAATCATTGGAATAACAACACTACAATAAGTATACTATGCAATATAATCATTGGAATAACAACACTACCATTAGTATACTATGCATATATCATGGATAACAACACTACCATTAAGTATACTATGCAATATAATCATTGGAATAACAACACTACCATTAAGTATACTATGCAATATAATCATTGGAATAACAACACTACCATTAAGTATACTATTCAATATAATCATTGGAATAACAACACTACAATTAAGTATACTATTCAATACAATGCAATTTATGAGTATCTGTAAGTACTGGAATAAGTAACTCATTTTATACTTTATATTCTAAAACATGCAATGACATTGTTAAAGGCACTAATCCTCCAAATAACGGCAACACTCCGAATCATTTATCAATACCATATCCAGGTGTTCAGGTCATAAAATAATGTATGTATGCCCATTAAAAATATAGGTTTATTCACGGGTACTTAAAATACCCGAGATTGAATATGCCTAAAATGAATTGTGAGTTGGTATCTCTATAAATTAGACGTTACAGTTTTGAGTTTTGACTTGTTTGGTGCCTTTTACATCTATAGTGTTTGAATTTTCAAAAAAAAGTAAGTTATATACATATATTTAACTAACTCATCGTCGGTATGTTTATAAAAGGTATACATATGTTGTAAACTCTTCCTGTTGATGACGGGATAGGGACTTTAATAATGAACCCTGACTAGTAAGTGTAACCTCATAATCGTCAAACGTCTAAAAGTTTATTATAGCGTTTTAGGTAATCCACCGCTTTTAAATAAATAGTAGCAAAGGCGCACGTTATCAGTGATATCAGTATCGTCTGACACAATAATTAATGTTTGCATACCACCACACTGACGGGTTTTCAACAATAGCTACCGGTTCACACACAATATTGCTTGCAATTATCTGATAGGTCGCACAAATATTGGCTTTCAGATACCTGATACTTAGTCATGCATTTTGGTTACAAAAACCAGATGTTTAGCAAATTAGAATAAAATTGGTCTATGCATGTGTATTTGTTTAATAAAATATTCCACCACATAATTTTGCTAAGTTTATGTGTCATCAGGTGTTGATTTATACGTAATATAACATGCATATACATTTCCTTTCAAGATAGTGGCTATATATATGTGAATGAATATTTCGAAGAATAATGTGATACATAGGGTTCTCTTTGTTGTCCGTCCGTCCGTCCGTCCATCAGTCAGTCCGTCACGAAAACTTAACTTTGGCTATAACTTTCTCATTTCTTGATATTTCTTCATCAAACTTCCAATAAATACTCCTCATGACAATATCAACATGACCATACTAAAATATAAAGGTCAAGGCACACTGAAGGTCATTAAAGGGGTTAAATGCTCAATTTTTTCTTCACGAAAACTTAACGTTGGCTATAACTTCCTCATTTCTTGATATTTCTTCATAAAACTTTCAATTTATACTCATAATGACAACATCGACACGACCATACTAAAATATAAAGGTCAAGGTCACACTGAAGTCATTATATGGGTTAAATACTCCTCTTTTCTTCACAAAAACCTTAACGTTAGCTATATAACTTTCTCATTTCTTGATATTTCTTCATCAAACTTTCGATATACTCATCATGACAACATCGACATGACCATACTAAAATATAAAGGTCAAGGTCACACTGAAGGTCATTATATGGGTTAAATACTCATTTCTTTCTTCACGAAAACTAAACGCTGACTATAACTTTCTCATTTCTTGATATTTCTTCCTTAAACTTTCAATATACACTTGACATGACAACATCGACTTGGCCTTACTAAAATATAAAAGTCAAGGTCACACTGAAGGTCATTATATGTGTTAAATACTCATTGTTCTCTTCATGAAACTTACTGTATCAAGGTCATTTTTTTGGGTCCAAAAACCTTGTTATACTGACAAAGCACTGACAGGCGACACACGTGTTCCATGGAACACCCATCTAGTTTGTCAAAAAGCCCTCCTCCCTCTCCCCCTCCCTCTCACTTCACGAAATGTAGGAGACATATGGTGTCTAGTTGTGCATATCGCATTTGTGTTCTGGTTCAATGATTTTTGACGGAGTTAAGGCCCTTTGACATTTTGACTTTAAATTTGTTGTTGCCGCTACTCCTCCTAAACCGCTTGTTGGATCTTGACGAAAATTGACAGGAAGCATCGGTATGATGTCTAGTTGTGCATATCGCGTTTGTGTTCCGGTTCGATGTTTTTTGGCGGATTTATTGCCCTTTTGACATTTGACTTTAAGTTTTTTGTCGCCGCTAATCGTCCTAAACCGCTTGTTGGATTTTGACGAAACTAGGCAGGAAGCATCGGTAGGATGTCTAGCTGTGATATAGTATTTGTGTTCCGATTCAATGATGTTTGATGGAATTATGGCCCTTATAAAACTTCAAATTTGTTGTCAATGATGTTGATGTCAATGATGTTTGATGGAATTATGGCCCTTATAAAACTTAAATTTGTTGTCGCTGCTACTCTTCCTAAACCGCCTGTTGGATTGACATCAGTATGTTCCTAGCACAACCAGGTCAATATGAATGACCTTGACCTACTTTTCAGACTAATTTAATTAACATTAAAGTGTTTTATGTCACTGACATCGCTTCATGTGTCCCATAGACAATCTTTTCTGGTTATAGTTCCCCCACTTCGTGGAGGGGAGACATATTGTTTTGTACTGTATGTCTGTCGTCTGTCTGTTGTCTGTCTATTGTCTGTATGTCACACATTTCGTCCGGACTAGTTCTCCTGAACCCCTTGCAGGATTTCAACGAAACTTTGCAGGGACGATCAGTATCAAGCCTAGTTGTGGATGTCATCACCGTGTTGTGGTTGAATGATTTTTGACAGAGTTATGGCCCTTTAACGGTTTTAATACACAAACTTTGTCTGGCCTAGTTCTCCTTAACCCCTTGCCGGATTTCAACAAAACTATGCAGAGATGATCAGTATCAAGCCTAGTTGTGCATATCGTAGCCGTGTTCCGGATGAATTATTTTTGGCGGAGTTATGGCCCTTTAAAGGTTTTAATACACAAACTTTGTCCGACTATTTCTCCTTAACCCCTTGCCAGATTTCAACGAAACTTTGCAGGGATGATCAGTACCAAGCCTCGTTATGCATGTCATCACCGGGTTGCAGTTGAATGACCTTTAGCAGAGTTATGGCCCTTTAAAAGTTTTCTTTGTCCAGACTAGTTCTCCTAAACCTCTGGCCGGATTTCAACGAAACTGTTCCAAGCCTATTTGCGCATTTATCGTCGCTGTGTTCTGGTTGAGTGATTTTTGGCAGAGGTTTGGCCCTTGAAAGGTTTTAATACATAAACTTTGTCTGGACTAGATCACTTGATCCCCTTGTCAGATTTCAAAGAAACTTGACAATGATGATCTGTACCAAGCCTAGTTGCGCATATCTTCACCATGTTTCGATTAAATAATTTTTGGCAGAGTTAAAGGTTCAGTACCAAGCCTAGTTGCTCATATTATCTTTGTATTCCACTTGAATGATTTTTTTGCGGATTTATGGCCTTTTCTCCAGTGGGGGAGACATCTGTTTTTACAAAAAACAACCTCTATAAAATTTACGATTGCTTTTGTCTTTTTATGTTACATAAAAGTAATTTTCCACAAATCCTTTAAGTTTAATGTTATCCAAGAATGTTACCTATCCACTTCCAAACATATCTTAACAAGGTTGTGCCCTATCCACAATCAAACTTATCTTAACTGAGTTTTCAAAAAAACTCTAGTTAACTTAGGATTTCAGAACATATACTGATGTAGCTATATGCAGCCTTACTTCATTCACATGTAACATGTTTCTATGGTTTCAGACAAAAACTCACATTATTATCTTTAATTTAGAATACATTTCAAAATCAACCCAGTCATAACTTTGGTGGCTGATTTATACCATTTCGTTTTTATGTCCCCGAAGTAGTCGCATCGTCCGGCAGTCCGTCCGTTCGTTCGTCCGTACAATCATGTTCGGTTGATAACTCTGACAATAATGGACGGATTTTCAAATAACTTGTCACAATTGCTCACCACAACAAGACTACGTGTCGCTCACAAAACTAAGGTCCGTGGCTCCAAGGTCACACTTAGGTGAAAGGTCAAAATGAAGTGCTTTCTTTTCCGGTTAATAACTCGGACATTCATAGACAGATTTTCAAATAACTTGGCACAAGTGCTCACCACCACAAGACGACTCAAAAAATCCAGGTCTGTGGCTCCAAGGACAAGGTCACACTTAGAGGTCAAAGGTTATTTACAGTAACATTTCTTGTTTCATTATTTTGCCGCAAAAAATCGTCAGAACGAAAAACGAAACATTCAGTGCGAAAAGACGAGAGAATGACGGAACAAAAAGATGACATTTCAAAGGCAAAAAGACGACAATGCCCCGTGACACTTTAGCAAAAAGACAACATTTTATATTGTCATCTTTTCATTACTTCTTGAGGTCTTGTGTCATTTTTTCACTTCTAATCTGTCGTTTTGTCTTACTGATGTTTTTCGTTCATGTAGTCTTTTTTTTGCTGCATTTGTCGTTTTTTATACGCCCGTTTGCAAAACTTATTATGGTAAGGGGTCGTCCGGCCGGCCTTCCTCTGTCAGGTCGTAAACTTTTTGCATTCCGCACGATAACTCTAAAAGTATGAGACCCACCCTCATAAAACTTCATAGGTATATTTCCCTAGGTGAGAGGAGGAAGCGTATTGTTTTTGGGACCAGTAGGTCGAAGGTCAAGATCAAGATGACCTTATATACAAATATGCATTCCGCACTATAACTTCCAAACTGTAACACCTACACTCATGAAACTTCATTGCCCTAGATGAGAGGAGGTACTCTATTGTTTTCGGGGCCAGTAGGTCAAAGGTCAGGTCACAGTGACCTTATATGTAAATATGCATTTCGCACAATGTCTTCAAAATCATAACACCTACACTCATAAAACTTCATTGATACATTGCCCTAAGTGAGAGGAGGAACCCTATCGCAATTGGGACCAGTAGGTTAAAGGTCAAGGTCACAGTGACCTTATATGGAAATATGCATTCCGCACAATAACTTCAAAACCGTAACACCTACACTCATAAAACTTCATAGGTACATTGCCCTATGTGAGAGGAGGTAACCTTATTGCTTTTTGAGTCAGTCGATCCAAGATCAAGGTAGCAATCACCTTATATGGAAATATGAATTCTGCATAATAACTTAAAACCGTAACACGTACATTCATAACATTTCATAGGTACATTGCCTTAGGTGAGAGAAGGAGCCCTATTGTTTTTGGGGCCAGTAGGTTAAAGGTCAAGGTCACAGTGACCTAATACGGAAATATGCATTCCACACAATAACTTCAAAACCGTAACATTTACACTCAGGAAACTTCATAGGTTCATCGCCCTTGTTGAAAGCAGGAAGCCAATATATTTTGTGCCCAGTAGGTCAAAGGTCAAGGTCACAGTGACCATATATGGAAACATGCCTTCCACACAATAACTTCAAAACTGTAACACCTACACTCATAAAACTTCATAGGTACATTGCCCTAGGTGAAAGGAGGAACTATTTCTTTTGGGGTCAGTAGATCAAGGTCAATGTCACCTTATATAGAAAAATGCATTCCTCATGATAAATTCAAAATTGAAACACCTACACTTTTAAAGCTGCATACATACATTGCCCATGGTGAGTGGAGAAACCTTAATGTTTCTATGGAAGTGTGAATTCCACATAACTTTAAAACCTTAACACCTACACTCAAGATCATGCAATTTCATAGGTTCATCACCCTTGTTGAAAGCAGGAACCCTATTTCATTTGGGGTCAAAGGTCAACACAATCGTAACATCTACACTCAAGAAACTTCATAGGTTCATCGCCCTTGTTTAAAGCAGGAACACAAGTTATTTTGGACCCAGTAGGACAAAGGTCAAGGTCACGGTGATCGTATGTTGAAATATGCATTCCGCAAAAGACTTCAAAACCGTAACACATACACTTGTTAAACTTCAGGTACATTGCATTAGGTGATAGGAGGAACCCTATTTATTTTGGGGTCAGTAGGTCAAGGTCACTGTCACCTTATATAGAAAAATGCATTCCTCATGGTATCTTCAAAATTGAAACACATACACTCACTAAATTTCATAGGTCCATCGCTCTCGTTGAAAGTAGGTACCCTATTGCTTTTGAGTTCAAAGGTCAAGGTCACTGACCTTATATAGAAATATAAATTCCACATGATAACTTCAAAACCGTAACATCTACACTCAGGAAACTTCATAGGTTCATCGCCCTTGTTGAAAGCAGGAACCCAATTTCTTCTGTGCCCTGTAGGTCAAAGGTCAAGGTCACAGTGACCTTATATGGAATCATGCATTCCGCACAATAAATTCGAAACTGTAACAGCTACCCTCGTAAAACTTCATAGGTACATTGCCCCAGGTGAAAGGAGGAAGTCTTTTGCTTTTGGGGCCGGTAGGTCAAAGGTCAAGGTCACCATGACATTATATGGAAATAGACATTCCATCTGATAACTTTGAAACCATAATATCCACACTTATGAAACGTCATAGGTACATTGCCTTTGGTGAGAGGATCATGGTTCAGTAGGACAAAGGTGACCATGACTTTATATGGAAATAGGCAATCCTCGCGATAACTTCGAAACTATAATGCCCACTCAAAAAATTTCATAGATATATTGACTTTGGCGTGAAGAGAAACCCTATTGATTTTGGGTCATTGGGTCAAGGTCAAGGTCACCGTGACATTATATCGAAAAAGGCATTTCGTGGGATAACTTCAAAACCATACATACACTCATGAAACTTCATAGGTACATTGCCCTTGGTAATAGAAATTATTGTATTTCATTGGGTTAGCAGGTCAATGGTCAAGGTCACCATGACCTTTGTGGTAATATGCATTCTGCGCGATAACATCAAAACCATAACACTCCCACTGATGAAACTTCGTATGTGACCTTGACCTTTGACCTAGGTGACCCCATAGCGACATGGAGTTCCTCCTGCCGACAAAACGCAATGTATATGTGACGTTTCATGTGTGCGAGTGTCAAATAACTGTGAAACCACAACACTCGCACACATGAAACGTCACATATACATTGCGTTTTGTCAGAGGAGGAACCCTGTCGCTTATGGGGTCACTAGGTCAAAGGTCAAGGTCACCAGTACATGTTCCAAGTGATAACTCCAGGAGTATAATACCTACAGTCATGAAACTTTGTAAATACATAATTGCCCTTGGTGAGAAGAGAAACCCTATCACTTTTGGGCTTAGTAGGTCAAAGGTCAAGGTCACCATGTCTTTGGGCATACACATTGCAAATGGCAATCCCGGAAATATGATGCCCTCACTTATTAGCTTCATAGGTGCATTGTCCTTGGTCAGAGGAGGAAGCCTATTCCGTTTGGGTTCAGTAGGTCATCAAGGTCACATTGAACTGACAATAACTGAATCCTAAGACATTTTCCTCAATGTAACTTGTAACTATTAGACCTACAATTTTGAAACTTTACAGAAATAATAGTACCCATGTTAAAACAACCGTCTAATAATTTTAAGCTAAGTATGTCAGATGTCAAGGTCACTGTGACCTGATCATGACAAATTCCTTACCAGCTGTTATTCACGAATATTTGATCTACTATCTTGAAACGTTATACAAATAGTGCTCTTGGTTACCTATCAGTTATTTTTTTGTTAGAAGGTAAAAGGTAAGGGTTACATTGCCCTGACACCCAGTAAATGCTTTTAAAATTAAAACTTTAGGAAACGGGCGTCTAATGCCCCGTAAGGCGGCGCTTTTGTTAAGTAAATTATCGGAAATGCAATTAATACGTCTTGAACTAGATGTACATGGCCTAGTATTTTGATTTTGTCATGACCTAAAATTATTTGCTCGTGTAGACCACCAACCAATTTAGAGCTGTTTTGACAAATTGAGATTATAGTTATACCATGATCAAAATACACAATATCAAATGAAATATGTCACTGGCTTAAAAATCTTCTTAATTCCCTGAATCACATGCTTTTTTTTAATATAAGGTACATGTAAATATAACTTGTTTCTGACCTTAATTTGTTTTTCGTGGGGTATTTTCCCTATATGTCCCCGGGTATTTCCCCAAATATGTCCCAAGGTATTTCCCCTTCACGAACTGATCAAGTGTACTTCCGCGTTTGAGATTTAAGACTGCGTGCTTAGATACATTATATTGACAACACTTAATATAGATACGTATCTAAACGTTGACTGTCGCACAAGTAACATCCTACAAAGTATTCATACGGTCGTTAATATATAGAGAATTCTGAATAATAAATGGGTCATTCCAGGCCTGAGACGCCATATAAACTCGAGAGCATTAGTAACTAATATCACGCCGGTAAAAGAGTCGGGGGTGATTCGAATCTGCAAGGACCAAAATCGGGAAAAAAACATTTAGATATTAACGTTGCTTTCCGTGATATGACTTTTTCACTCTTTATTTCACCCGTGATAAAGCTTTATTGCCAGGCAACTAAATCCTGATTGATATGACTAACGTCTATGTGTGTGTATTGCTATGTATCTGTCTCCTTAAGCATATACACTGCTGCCACTCTGGAACACCACGCCTTAGTATATGATACCCCACCCAGTCCCATTATTCAGACACCGGGTCAACCAGACGTAGCACTACCCATTATTTGCTTGTCAAGCAAGGGCTACACATAGTCCAGGGGACTCGAACCCACGACCACCTGATTGCAGGTCAGACACTCTTACTACTACACCCCTACACTTCGGTGCTAATAATGTGTTTTCGGCCGTACTGCGCTAGCGTTTGCCTAATCGTCGTTTCGCCCCACTTATTAGCGGGGCGAAACCGATATAACCAATAACCAAATAGCACGAATCAGCGACCATCCAAAAAAGCCACGATAGTTGTGTGGATTTTCTACCTTATTTGCACCTGTGTGTCTTTCATAATGCAACGAAATCATGCAGACTAGTTCAAGTACTATTGACACATGAATCAACAGCGCGGAGTTTACCTTGAACTGAAGTATGACCTATCACAACATTACCGAGATCGTTTTGATATATTGCCAAAAAGCCCGATTTTCAAGAAGAAAACAAGTTGTTATTTTTGGGTTGTTCTAGTTTCACTTTCAGTTATATCAAATTGTATAATTTAAACTATTTCATAATACAAATGCTGAACTTGTACAGTCCGTGTTGACCGTTTTCATTGAAAGAACCCTTTTGCACAAAATTAATGTTGTACTTCAACTATAATAGAATGGTATGGTTATTTTAGTTATCTAATTTCTTAAGGATGTATAGTGATCGTTTTGTTACGATTAGATTTTATTGATAAACATGGCAGGAGTGTGTGTGTCGTTTTGGTGTGGGGTAGGGTTGGTGGAGGGATGGTTAGTCTGATATGGCTTTTTTCAAGCATGTTCTGAGCTTATATTGAAATTTACATTCTGAACACGTTCGGGAAAGATCGAACGAAAGATTGAAGGACCCAGGATGGTAATTAAGCAAAACATAACACTTACCATTCAATCAAAGACCACACTTCTGCTGTTCCTTTATATAGGCCACGCTCTAACCTGTGAAGAACGCTGGTAGTAAATTCTTCATGAATAAATGTAGCCAGTATTTGAAATTCTGAACCATCTCATTGGTTTAAAAACTATGGTAAACACTAATGTTGTCAGTTTACCTTGTTTATGGCGGCAATTTGTAAGAGAAATCAGGACATCCTTTTTGTTTTTTACGTTACGTCAGCTATGTTATGTGGCTATAACGCGTTCGAACTACAAATAATACGCCATCTTTACCCAAATGCAATGTTACCAACATGCATTTTATAAAGAAAGATAAAAATATCGGACAGGGAAAGCATCATTCAAGGACGACAGTCAACCACAAAACACAAAAACAAACACGCAAACATACAAACGAGAAGGCAAAAGTAATACAAAATGTAAATGACATCACAAACACAAAAGGGTTGACAATAGGGCTACCGCCCTGGAACGGTCAGTGGCACAAAGGCCACTGGGGGTTTAAACCGGTTCTAGGGTGCACCAAATCTCACACTTACCCTACTGTCATCCCATTAAAACAGGACAGTGTAAATAAAGAGTTCCAAGACATGATCTAATCTCTAACCAACAAGGCAGCATCTATAGGCAATATAAGTAAAACACAAATATGCTCGTGTAAATATAATACATAAAAAACAATAGCCTAGAAAGCCACAATGAAGGTACTCAATGACTTGGCAGAAGCCAGAGCAACAAGAGAATAAACCATTAATGGCACGACAGTAAAGATCATAGACAAACATCAAACGCCACCGTCCCAAAGGGCTTTAGGTAGGCGTCATCATAGGGTTCACAGCCTGTCCGGTCATCGTACAATTAAAGAGGGAAGCATACTGGCGAACTGTAAAAGGGTCCACCACCAAGCATGCTGTACGTTGCAAAATGATAGGGTCATAACCTCTTTTGATAAACTTTTTAACAAGTTTAACAAAGATAGTATGAAAGTGATCATGACCAAGAATCTTACGAAGTTTATAAATCACATCACCATAGAAGTCAGGTTGTGATAGTCCTTGTCGCAGAAGAGTCCTTAAATTACATTTATATTTGGAAAGAAGATCAAGGTTACGATAATAAAATTTTGCAAAGGTTTTACGTAGTTTATGGTAACGGTAACCCTGATTGAGTAGCTTTTTAGAACAACTGGGGGTAATTAACAATGTCAAAATTAAAATCATCTCTCTTGTCATAGATTTTGCTAATTATTTCACCATTTTCAATCGAGAGATCTAAATCAAGAAAAGAAGCGTTATTATCGGATATATTAGCTTTATTAAGCTGAAGTTCTTTACAATATAAATATTATCAACCATTGTTGGAAAGAAAGGGTTGTCAATGTTCAGTATGTCATCCAGATACCGAGAGATGTCATTAAAAGCTTCAATAACATCTGCCTGGGTATCTGGTGAAAGACTCATATGAAATCCCTTTCATAGCAAAATGAAAACAAATCTGCGAAAAGTGGTGCACAGTTCGTACCCATAGGGATACCAACAATTTGTTTTAAACGGTGGTACCATACCTGACGAAATGTTTCAGATAATGATACATCTTTAAGGTGTCTGGACGTATCGTATGATATACCATGCAAACACTTGGGACTAAATGTTTTACTATATACAAACACAGTGATTCGGTCCTAGTTTGCATCTGTAATACACTAGTGTATTTTGATAAATAATGTCATGGCTTTATTACTCTCCCAGAAGCCATGTTATGTGATAAAACGATATTAGGTAAATTACTGTTGTTTACATATGTATTCCCCGTGTGGTTCTCGGGGGCCCCGTTTGGTCACGGGGCAAAGAATAGGGCCAGTGCAGATCCCTTTGGAGGGGTAGGCAGAGGGGTGGAATCCCCAAAAATTCATGTTCATTTTATCATTTTGTGTTCATGTCCATTAAAGGTCTTCATCAAGATCCCTGCATTGTTTCAGGTGCTATCTAGCTCGCATCAAAAGAGCAGTGGCAGAAAAACAATAACGTGGCTCCAGCGTAAATGTTGTTTCTACGATAGAATTTGCAGCAACTCTGCAGTTCAGGGTGAGAAGGTTCTAGGCCCATTTTCCATATTTTATCTCGATGTACATGGAAGATGAGCCTGGCATGTTCATGCCTTTTAGGCGCCATATAACTTTTCATTTGTTGGTGCACCTTAAAACCCCAATTAAATTCAATTCAATCTTCTCCGCATACATTATGCGATTAAAACTGTTAAAATGTATTAATAATAACAATAACATACATGATTGAATTGTTACTTTGAAAAGCTTTATAATTATATATCGTGTTGATGTTGAAACACTAGTACTTTTGCGTAAGTACAGATAACTATTGCATGTACCTGCTGTCAACCTTGTATATATGTTTTATATCCTCGTGGGTCTTATGACCTTTGGAATTTTGCTGAATAAAAGATATACATATATGTTGTGTATTGTACTTTTCATTGCATATTTAATATGCTCTTTGAAGGACATACGTGCGAACCTACAGTGCTATTGTGTTTGAGTGCTGTGATTTCTATAGGACCATTTTTCTGACACTTGTATTGCTTACTCTGGTCAAACGCCCATAAATTGTAAACATAAAGGAAATCTGAACCACGATAATTTATATTTTACTTTTGTATTGTATTTGTGTGTACTGTAATCTTTGTTTTTGCACATAAGGACTCAACAAGTATGATATTTTTACCAATTAAGGGGACAAGGTATACCATCACCTTTTGAAATAACAATATTTCATGATAGCAATCTTGAACAGGTGGTATATGTTTTGGATCATTAATAGGTTATCATCATATCATTGTAGCGCTTTTATCTAGTTTTTGGATGTTCATTGTTATGTAATGTTCGGCGTTGGCGTCGGCGTCCCCAGCTTCACCTTAAAGTTTATGTGCAATAGATTTATAACTTCAAAACTACTCAAGCTATTGCATTACAAGTTTATACTAATGTTTCCCATCAAATACTGCACCTTATCCAACAATCCCCATAACTCTTCCTTGCATTTTGACAAAGTTATGGCCCTTTGATTTTCATGTCTTTACCTTAAAGTTTTTGTGCAATAGATTTATAACTTGCATTAACATTTTAAACTAATGTTTCACATCAAATGCTGTACCTTATCCAACAATCCCTATAACTCTTCCATTCATTTTGGCAGAATTATGGCCTCTGAATTGGTAAAAAAAAACATTTTTACGTAGAAGTATACAGGAAAAACACTTCAAAATCTTCTTCTCCGAAACAAAAAGGGCTGCAGCTTAGATATTTTGTATATAGCATCGTCTAATAGTCCTCTACCAAGTTTTCTCAAATGGTGACCCTATGGTCAGAATTGGACCCGTCCCGGGGATCACAAGAGGTGAAACATGAGTGTGTGGGTGGCCCCCTGAGTCATAACTTAGTAACCCTTAGTAACCGTTGAGATCCCCACCATATAACCATATATACACTTACTGTGCATGACAAGACAGATACAACCATCCAACCAGCATAGACACCGCGTTGCTTCTCCACCCCTGGGGACATAGCCCCTCGGTCATAACTTGGAAACGATTGAGATCCCCACCCTATAACCATATATACACTTACTGGGCATGAACAGATGGATATAAGCACCCAACCAGCATAGACCCAGGTCTCTTTCCACAACCCTGGGGACATAGCCCCTCGGTCATAACTTGGAAACCATTGAGATCCCCACCCTATAAACATATATGCACTTACTCGGCATGAACAGACGAATACATCCACCCAACAAGCATAGACCCCGGACTCCTTCCCACCACTGGTGATATAGCCCCTAGGTCATAACTTGTAAACCGTTGAGATCCCACCCTATAACCATATATACACTTACTGGGCATGATCAGACGGATATAACCACCCAACCAGCATAGAACCCGGGCTCCTTCCCCAACCCTGGGGACATAGCCCCTCAGTCATAACTTGGAAACCATTGAGATCCCCACCTTATATCCATATATACACTTACTGGGCATGAACAGACGGATACACTCAACCAGCATAGACCCCAATCTCCTCCCCAACCTGGGGACATTTACTCTGAGTCATAATTTGGAAACCGTTTAGATCCCTACCCTATAACCATATATAAACTTACTGAACAGACAGTAATATGTAAAAATAATTTGCTTTGAACTGTTCTAACAATTAATATTAATGATTTAACAAATGGAAGTTAAGAGGAAAACTAACGAGACGCCGTGAGTTTTTAAAAAGATCAAGATTGCCATGTGTCCCTTTAAAGTGAATGTATATTTTTAATTAGAATCAAATTCATTCAATAAAGGGAGGTAATTTAAAAAATAATATTAAAAAAAACAAAAAAATATATATTATTTTAATTTCTTTTTTTTTTTCAATTAAAAAAAAGATTTAAAATCGAAAAAGAAAATTAAATCAAAAAAAAAATAATTGAACCCAAGGTTTCCTATGAAAAAAAAAAGTTTTGAAAAATAACAAGCAGTTTTTAGTGATTTTTTTTACAAGTTTTGTTACCATGGCATCCACATTTCTTATACGAATCTGCCCTAAAGGGGAAGTGCACGCCTATCAAATCTCCACTAATTGTCTATACACCAATGGATCTAAAAGTGATTATAGTCATTCCCCGCAATCATTAAAATAGCATCACAAAACTAGATATTGGCGTTGTCTGCATTATATCATCCTATGTGCACGGTTGAATGGTTTAAATTGCACTCCGATTGCAGAAAATTATTCACTCAAACTCTTCTAGTTGTACTCAAATTTACCATCGACTAATACGGTATAAGCAATAGAACTCAGCATTTAATGTACTCAGCATGCTTTCCCACAACACAAACTGTCCCTGCTATGTAACACGAAGAGATGTCGTTAACATATGTAGAGCACTCGGCATACACTAGGTTACATTAGATAGTATCACGCAGTCTATTCTAATGGCACTCAGTGTCACCGATGGTTTATGTATATGTGGGTGTCCAAATCTCTCATTAACACATATGTTTATAGCACTCAGCATACCCTAGGTTACATATCGATAGTATCACTCATCCTATTATAATGGCACTCATTGTCACCTTTTATCATCAATACATTGTATCACTTCCCTTTCCATAATGCAGCACTCCGCATTAATTACCACAACATCAATATAACACTATCAAGCACCCAGCTCATCAAAGTTCATAGCACTTGGCTTTAGGTAACTGTATATTGGCCTCCACACCACTGGACACAGAATAACCATCTCAGTCCCATCATAGTTGGCATTTATAAGCCACCAAACAGAGTAGACCCCTAGCCTCCCGTCATGCCGTAAAATGGTTACCTAGAAATACATGTATTTCTAAGTAACGAAACACCAAGACCAAATTAGGATAATTCCAAATATCTCAGTAATAACAACATTTGCATCTGTTCATTTAAAACCACATAATGAAGATAAAATAATAAATACAACTTACCGCCAGATCTTCCTATTTCCACCATGCAACTTCCATAAGCCGCCCTCTTGAGTTCACACTAAGCACTAGACTCCTCTAACTGAATACCACTTCATCTTCTACAATTGCTTTAAAGCAAACTGATTTCCTGACATTGATAAAAGTACTAAACTCGAAGGTCAAATCATGTCCGGTCAATAACTGGAATTTCTTGACGGATTTTGAATTAACTTGGCACAAGTGCTCACCACAACAACATGATTTGTCGCACACAACTCTGGCATTCCTGGACGGATTTTCAAATTACTTGACACAAGTGATCACCACAATAAGACGATGTGTCGAGCACAAATCCAGGTATATGGCCCCAAGGTCAAGGTTACACTTAGAGGTCAAAGGTCAAATTGTGTGAGACAATAATTGTGGTATTCCTGGATGGATTTTGAAATAACTTGTTTTCATTTATTTCTTAATTGTTTTGTTATTGATTTTTTTTTTTAAATTTTATTTATTGATTTTTAGCTCTTCTGATCAGAGATCAGCAGAGCTTATGCCGTGGTGCGGCGTCCGTCGTCCGTCTGTCTGTCCGCCTGTCCGTCCGTCCGTCCGTCTGTCCGTAAACTTTTATTTGTAGCGACTACTCCTCTGAAACTACTAAATGGATATTCATGAAACTTTACAGAAATGTTGCCCATGAAGTCTAGTTGATCCTAGCAAAAATTCATGTTGATGTGAAATCCAATATGGCTGTCAAAGCTAAAAATAGATTTTTAAAATACAAGTTTGTAGCGACTACTTCTTGAAAACTATAAGTGATATTGATATGGGACTTTTTCTAAAATGATCAGCATGACACGATGTTGGTCGTTGTCAAAAATCGTTTTGATTCGACGTTAAACATGGCTGCCAGCGGCCATCTTTGTTTACATAGAGTTATATAGTAAAAACTTGTAGCGACTACTCCTCTGAAACAACTTGGCGGATTTTCATGAAAATTTACAGGAATGTTGCTCTTGATGTTTAATTGATCCTAGCAAAATTTCAGATCGGCCAGAAATTCGAGATGGCCGCCACAGCTAAAAATAGATTTTTAAAAAATAAGTTCGTAGAGACTACTTCTTGAAAACTAGAAGTGATATTGATATGGGTCTTTTTCTAAAATGATCAGCATGACATGATGTTGGTCGTTGTCAAAAATCGTTTTGAATCGACGTTAAACATGGCTGCCAGCGGCCATCTTTGCTTACATAGAGTTATATAGTAAAAACTTGTAGCGACTACTTCTCTGAAACTACTTGACGGATGTTCATGAAACTTCACAGGAATGTTTCTCTTGATGTCTAGTTGATCCTAGAAAAATTTCAGGCTGGCCGGAAATTCAAAATGGCCGCCACGGCTAAAAATAGATTTAAAATAAATACATTTGTAGCGACTACTTCTTGAAAACTGTAAGTGATATTGATATGGGACATTTTCTAAAATGATCAGCATGACATGATGTTGATCCTTGTCGAAATTTATTTCGATGCAACTTTAAACATGGCTGCTAGCGGCCATCGTTGTTTACATAGATTTATATAGTAACAACTTGTAGCGACTACTACTCTGAAACTACTTAACACATTTTTATGAAACTTCACAGGAATGTTGCTCTTGATGTCTAATTGATCCCAGATTTTTTTTAGGTCGGCCGGAAATTCAAGATGGCCGCCATGGCTAAAAACAATTTTTTTAAAAAAAAGTTTGTAGCGACTACTTCTTGAAAACTGTAAGTGATATTGATATGGGACTTTTTCTGAAATGATCAGAATGACAAGATGCTGATCCTTGTCGAAAATTACTTTGATTCGACATTAAACATGGCTGCCAGTGACCATCTTTGTTTACCTAGAGTTATATAGTAAAAACTTCAACTTGTAGCGACTACTCCTCTGAAACTACTTGACATTTTTTTATGAAACTTCACAGGAATGCTGATCACCTAGCTATCAAAATCTATCAGTAGAGCTTCAAGGTCATTGACCTCTTGTTTATAAATTTGATCGATTTTTTTTTTTAATAATTAAATCGATTTTTTTTTAAATAACTAAATTGTTTTTTTGTTTTTTTTTAATTGTTTTTATTTTTTTTTTTTATTTTTTTTTTTTTAAATTTTATTGATTGATTTTTTTTATTTTTATTTTTTTATTAATTGATTGATTCATTTTTTTTTTGAATATTTTTTTAATTTTATTTTTTTTAAATTTTTTTTTTTTTTTTTTTTGCATAATTTTTAAATATATCTGTTGGTTTCATATTGCTCCAAGGTCAAGGTCACACTTACAGGTCACTTCGGGGGTTGATTGAATGGTTTTATTTTTTTTTGATTTTTTTGATTGATTTTTTTTTTCTTTAGTATCTTTTTTTTTTTTTTAATTTTTATATTTGAATTTTTTTTTTTTTTTTTTCAATAATTTTTTTTATTACATTTCTATTCGTGAAAGATCCGGATTTCTCAGTGCAAGAATATCCGTAATCGCTAAATATTAATAACTAACTCAGAACACAATAATAACTAATGTTGCTAACTTAGAACACAATAATAACTACCGTTGCGACGTTGAGTCGTGACGTGACGTCAACAAAGTGTTGCTGACGTCGACGTCATCCGCCGATAACGTTCAATAAAGCGAATATTTGTTTGCAAAAACGAAATTTAAAATGTAATAAATATATTATTTAACTGCTGGGATCGATTATTGGGTAATCCTTCACTTGATGGTAGACGTGATTTTTTTCACTCACTCGCATGCGCTCTTTCGTGAAAAGAACCACACGTCTACCACTCGTGAAGGATTTCCCTATAATCGATCCCAGCAGTTAAATAATATCTATTTTTTTGTATTTTAAATTCTTTTTTTTTTCTTTTTTTTTGAATAAGTTTTAAATATATCTGTTGGTTTCATATTGCTCCAAAGTCAAGGTCACTCTTACAGGTCACTTCGGGGGCATTTGTCACTTACTGTGACATTTCTTGTTTTTTCTTTAAATCAGATTTTCAAACTCATCCCACTTCCGACAACCAAATGTTACACCGTGTCAACATATTCGAAGGGTTTTGAAAATCTGTTTTTTATAAAACTGGGTAAGTGTAATTGAACACTTGGAAACAATGTAAAGTTGTAAGTAGCTATTTTATTATTGTCAAGATTTATTCAATTTATAGATCAATACAAAGTCAGGAAATATATATATATGTTGTTACTATTACTGAGGTTCGAATATCTGCCATTTATTCTCGATCCGAATTTTGGGGTAAATCGAAAAATTCGGTCACATCCAAAAATCCGAACAAATCTAAAATTCGAGCAAACTCAAAAACAGAGTAAATTCCAAAAAATTGTAAAATTTCTAAATTTGGCCTAAGCTTTAAATTACTAGAATATGTAGTTACAAATAGGTACACACCCTTTGATTATACATAGTTTGCGTTTCATATTTCTGTTTTCCGAATTTCGATTAAAGTTGTCTGCTTAATTTCGTGTGAGCGTCTGCTGATAAATCTTACGATTGGTGCTATTTATACGCACCGAGAAAGAAATTCAAAACGAGGCTTCCAGCGATAAAGGTGCAGAAATTCGTAACTCGGTCACAAGATATCTCAATCACAAGGTTCACAGAAGATGACATACATTGTTATAATGATAAATACATACCTAAATGTGTATGGATAAAACGATACTGGTAAGGAATTACGTCTATTCTGTATACTTGAGAAAATTGCGATGCAAAACAGCAGTAATTTAACGGTCACGTGATTTAAATTCGACTGAGAAATCAGGGAAGATGGTTAAAATACTAATTAACATTAAACGTTACGATCACAAATACATTACTAGAGACGTATATTATCTAATCAGACCGCAAGTACAATGTAAATACACCATAAAAAGAAAATGAGTATTGGAAGGTCAACGACCTTTTAGAAGCACAATAAAGGGGTCGTCCCAAGATTACTATGGAATGCCAACAACTTCATATTTGATAAAAAGGAAAAATGTTGTTGAAATGTGAGATGCTCATTACAATATCAATGGAAGCTCGGACAAGTTCGAAAACCAGCCAGATTTTACCAGTAACAGCGTTATGGCCCTTGCTTTAGTTAAAAATGCTATATTTTGTCTCGAGCGATACGGCCTTCATTTTTCATCCGATCTTTACCAAACTTTACCAGATTGTTAATATCAATAAAAGCCAAGACAAGTTCGAAAACCAGCCAGATAAGACCAGTAACAGTGGAGTTATGGTCCTTGATTTAGTTAAAAATGCTATATTTTGTCTCGTTAAGATGAATATATGGGGCTAAAATTTGGACTGTTTATTTAGGAAAGATTATATTTTATAGCAGTATGTCTGAAATCTCTTAAACTTGACTGATTACCGAGTACCAGGTCTCTAACTTTCTACAATCACATTTTTTAGTTTAATTTCAACATTTAACCTACCGTAAATCGTATAATATAGGTTCAAATTTCACGGGAATCAGGTGACATACACAACATTCCTTCCAAATTAAAATGGCCGATTCACTTTTCTAATAGTTTAAGGCTAACAAGTCATACAACTAGATTTATTTACCCTTTTGAAACTTGTTTTTTTTTACCGGGAACTGTGCCTACGGCTGCCGAACTGTGCCTACGGCTGTCGGTAATCGGGTGTGAGCATAAAGCCTAGGTGTACATATCCGGTTGAATGATTTTGGCGGAGTTATGTCCCTTTTAAGGTTAATACACAAACTTTGTCCTGACTGGTTCTCCTGAATCCCTGGCCGGATTTAAACGAAACTTTTTAGGGATGATCATTTCCATGTGTGCAAATCATCGCCGTGTTCCGGTTGAATGATTTTGGGCAGAGTTATGGCCCTTTACAGGTGTTAATACACACATATTGTCTGGGCTAGTTCTCCTAAACCCCTAGCCAGATTTCAACGAAATTTTACAGGGAAGATCAACAACAAGCCTACTTGTGCATATCATTGTCGCGTTCCGGTTTACAGATTTTTGGCAGAGTTATGACCCTTTAAAGGTTTTTGATACGCAAACATTTTCTAGGCTAATTTCCTGAACCCCTGGCTTGATTTCAACGAAACTTGACAAGGATGATCAGTATCAAGCCTAGTTGTGCATATTATCGCCATATTCCAGTTGAATGATTTTTGTCAGAGTTATGGCCCTTTAAATGTTTTAATAGACAAACTTTGTCCAGATTAGTCTCTTCTGAACTCCTTGCCGAATTTCAACGAATCTTGGTGGAGATGATTAGTACCAAGCCTAGTTGCACCTTTCATTGCCGTGTTCTGGTTGAATGAATTTTGGCAGAGTTATGAGTGTACATATATTCATAAATATACAATACATGTTGAGTTTAGTGCAAGGACTATCTATCAACGCTTCTGGTTTGTATTGCAGTCGTTTTATTAATCGTTATGTTTCCAAAACAACAAAACACAATCAAATATAACAAACTGTATCTGTCGCCAAACAGCTTGACACCAGTGAAAAGCGCAATCATGAATTTCCGCACCCACAAACACATGTCGTATGCCACCCCAAAGCGATTGCCTCGAAGTCTACCACAAAGTCGGCCGCTCGTACATCTCCATCCATAAGTCTAAGTCCGAGTGCCTGTAATGACAAACAGCAATTATACAATAAATTGTAAAAGATTGAATGATTTAGTAGGCGCAGTAAGTGTATTCGTTATGTAGACATAGAGAGTACTAGTTTCAGATGATGTAGTCAGTCAGGAGTAAGTGTATTCGTTACATAGATATAGAGCGTATCACGTCATGTGGTCAGTCAGGAGTAAATGTATTCGTTACGTAGACATAGCGCGTATGAGGTGATGTGGTTGGTGATGTGCATTTGTTATGTAGAGATAGAGCGTATGAGGTGGTGTGGTCAGTCAGGAGTAAGAGTATACGTTACATAGAAATATAGTGTATCAGGTGATGACGTCAGTCAGTTTTAAGTGTATTCGTTACGTAGACATAGAGCGTATGAGGTAATGTGGTCAGTCAGGAGTAAGTGTATTCGTTACGTAGACATAGAGCGTATCACGTGATGTGGTCAGTCAGTAGTAAGTGTATTCGAAACGTAGACATAGAGCGTATGAGGTGATGTGGTCAGTCAGGAGTAAGTATATTCGTTACATAGACATTGAGCGTATGAGGTGATGTGGTCAATCAGGAGTATGTGTATTCGTTATGTAGACATAGAGAGTATCAGGTGATGTGGTAAGTTAGGAGTAAAGTGTAATCGTAACTTAGACATACAGCGCATCTCATGATGTGGTCAGCCAGTAGCAAGTGTATTCGTTACGTAGACACAGAGCGTATGAGTTGATGTGGTCAGTCAGGAGTAAGTGTATTCGTTACCTAGACATAGAGCGTATGAGGTGATGTGGTCAGTCAGCAGTAAGTGTATTCGTTATTTAGACATACGTGTATCAGGTGATGTAGTCAGTCAGGAGTAAGTGTATTCGTTACGTAGACATAGAGCGTATCACCTGATGTGGTCAGTCAGGAGTACATGTATTCGTTACGTAAACATAGGGCGTATTAGGTAATGTGGTTAATCAGTATTAATTGTATTCGTTATGTAGATATAGAGCGTTTGAGGTGACGTGGTTGGTCTGGAGTTAGTCGCGTCACGTGATGTAAAGTTATCGTTCGTGCCTTCCTCAACACTACGGAGACGTCAACTGTAACAACGTTCAAATGCTGAACTAGTTTGGAGTAAGTGTATTCGTCATGTGGACAAAGAGTATATCAGGTGATGTGGTCAGTCAGGAGTAAGTGTATTCGTTATGTATACATAGAGCATATCAGGTGATGTGGTCAGTCAGGAGTAAATGTATTCGTTAAGTAGACATAGAGCGTATCACTTGATGTGGTCAATCAGGAGTAAGTGTATTCGTTACGTAGGCATAGAGCGTATGAGGTAATGTGATCAGTCAGTAGTAAATGTATTCGTTATGTAGACATAGAGCGTATGAGGTGATGTGGTTGGTCTGGAGTTAGTCATGTCACGTGACGTAGAGTTATCTTTCGTGCCTTCCTCAACACTACGGAGACGTCAAATGTAACAACGTTCAAATGCTGAACTAGTCTGGAGAAAGTGTAATCCTTATGTGGAAATAGAGAGTATCAGGTGATGTGGTCAGTCAGCAGTAAATGTATCGTTATGTAGACATAGAGCATATCAGGTGATGTGGTCAGTCAGGAGTAAGTGTATTCGTTATGTAGACATAGAGTGTATCAGCTGATGTAGTCAGTCAGGAGTAAGTATATTCGTTCCGTAGACATTGAGCGTATGAGGTGATGTGATCAGTCAGGGGTAAGTGTATTCGTTATGTAGACATAGAGAGTATCAGGTGATGTGGTCATTCAGGAGTAAGTGTATTCGTTCCGTAGACATAGAGCGCATCTCATGATGTGGTCAGGCAATAGTAAGTATCTTTGTTACGTAGACATAGAGCGTATGAGGAGATGTGGTCAGTCAGGAGTAATTATATTCGTTACATAGACATAGCACGTATGAGGTGATGTGGTCAGTCAGGTGTAATTGTAATCTGTTAAGTAGACGTAGAGTGTATCAGGTGATGTAGTCAGTAGGGAGTAAGAGTATTCGTTACGTAGACATAGAGCGTATCACGTGATGTGGTCAGTCAGGGGTATGACTGAAATGCGAAAAGCCCTTTTCGCGAAAAGGGCATTCAAACTACGAAAAGGGCCTGTTTTATGCAAAGTGCATCAATATTGTTTGGGTTTGGTGATTTAAATGTGAAGAATGTGTAATTATACTAAGAATAAAATAAGAATATACTAAATAAAATATTTTAGAAAGTCTTAATTCCTCAAAAATACTTATGTATAGCGACAAGTATCAGCTACGAAAAGGGCCGGTCTGCGAAAAGGGCCCGTTTTATACATAGTGCATCTATATTATTTGGTTTTGATGATTTAAATGTGAAGAATGTGTAATTATACTAAGATTAAATTAAGAATATACTAAATAAAATATTTTAGAAAGTCTCAAAAATACGTATGTATAGCGACAATTATCAGCTACGAAAAGGGCCCGTTTTATTTATTATAAATATGTTTATGTAATATAGTGATTTGTTTCATGTAACTTTGTTTTTCATCAATAAAAGCAATAAAAAAATGTGTGCTTTTCAAAGAAACTCAAACAATAAGTATTTTATTAAACTTATTTAATTAAAGTTATGCAATAGAAGCGAGTATCATACACTACGAAAACACCTATATCGCAACTCCACACTTCTTGATTCATCTCCGACTAGGTGAGTGGAAAATGAGTTAAAAAGACAATCGCCATTGCCAGTTCTTGTTAGAGCTATCAGTTTTGTACTGTAATACTCATGTAGGACTGCATTGGCGACTTTGTCTTGAGCGTGGTGACTGAAATCTGTGTGCACAGAGCTGTCGAAACGGATATTTCTCAAGAGCAATATTTCTCTTCTAACACCGATTGTGAGTTGTTCAAGACTGGCAAGCGAGTCCTGCTCAAGTCTTCCAATGCCCTGAACATAGTCAAATGAATCTTCTTCTGTTGAGCGACATCACACACAATAATATGACAATGACTTGTCGCCGCAGAGTTTACGATCCGACTTTGATACATTCTGACATCTGAAGTGCGCCTATGTATTACAGGTCTGCGGAAGAAAACGTTATACTGATGATCTCCATGCTTGAATTTTCACAATCACATTACATTTATTAAATAGTGTCTACCTAAACTAATCTACAGCAATTATTTCTACATTATTTCTAACAATTTAGCATCTTAGTTTCTTGCTGAGTAAAGTCACAATCAACATGTGTCGTTAATCCTAATAAACACCTGGCGTTTTGTGCGAAGCAAAGAAATACCTGTAATTTGCGACTAGTGTCTCCACATAACATAAAACATTAAATTTATTAAATTGTGTACTAAACTAATCTGCATCAATTATTTTTTGGCTAACAATTTATCAACTTTTATTAATTTCTTTAAATCACAATAAACACGTACATGTATCTACGAAGGGCTTCTGTGCGTTATTCTCGTATTAACATAAAAAATAAACAATTTCATTATAAACGAAGAAATCAGTGAACCAGACTTAGAAAATACCTCAAAGAGCACTACGATCTGGACCTAGTCCACCCAGGCGACAAGGAAGGTGGGATTTTGAAGCTTCGTTGTTCGCGATACTCACTAGTTTTGCAAAGACATAACTCAAGAGTGTGGTAGTTATGCCAAAATAATACCTTATGTATATTGTACAAGGATTGTGATACTGTTCTATCATGTTCTATCATGTGTTTTTCCGAACTCACTATGTGATTATACATTAAACTAATAAAATATATTAAACTCTATGTTTTATTGTGTCTATTGAAATTCAATGTGAAAATGATGCAAAAATACTAAATAAATAATACCTACATAACGATAACCATAAACAAGAACATTAATTACAATAATTGTACTGAACTGATGAGATCTAAAGTACATTTAGGCTAATTGATGGTTTTTATTACATAACACTTAAAGAAAGTACTCCGATAATATTATACAAATATTTCTAAGTGTTCATGTGTTGATCTATATCAAGAAATCATTTTATTACATTTAAACATGTCGTGCTCGGCCGTTTCCTAAGGTCCATTATCATACAATTTTTTATTTAAGATTTTGTAATACATTTTACGGGTACTTTTTCTATGTGTAATATATATGTTAATTTCAACTTGAAGGTGGTCACTTACCTCACAGTAGATTCAGTGGTCATCGCACTCGTCAGAACACACTGAACACGAATACAATTCCAACATTATAACACTTTGAATAATATGAAATGATTTCTCATATATAGCTATGACAATGAGGAATAATGACTAAAATAATAAAAACTCGGAGATTTATACTTACTTCGAAGTTCGGCTTCTTTTTATTTTAAATGTAAGCCGGTTTTCTGTCTTTTGATTCAAAATATATTGAAAAATGAATATCATTATCATACATATGTGATAATTACGTAAATGTCGATAATTATTGCTCCTTGATAATCCAATCAATGGCAAACATGAAGGTAATACCAGGGCGAGTACCGATCGATTAGTGTATCAAGGATCAATAAAGGTGTGAACAACATTGACATTATACTGAAAAGTTTTCGTAGTAAAGTCGTAGATCAGCGTCCCTTTCGTAGATGTGAATTATCATTTTCGTATAATTTACAGTCCTTTACGATTAATAATTTTAGGCCAATATTAAAAAAAAAAAAAAGAAGTTAAATAAATACTTGATGCATAATGTAAAGGCTGAAATCATAGATCATTTTAGTTTTGACAATGTGTATGTCCTTTTCGTATGAAGGTATATTCCTTTTTGTAGAACCATTTTCCAACATAAACATATTTATAATAATTATAAATAAATACTTAATGCATAATACAAAACTAACGCCAATGTGAAATGTGATCATACTGATAATATTCATTAAACCACATTGGTCCTAGCCCTTTTTCGCAGACAGGCCCTTTCGTAACTGTAATTGTCGCTACACATACGTATTTTTTGAGGAATTAAGACTTCTAAAAATCTTTTATTCAGTATAATCTTATTATAGTATCTTAGTATAATTAACACATTCTTCACAATTGAAATCACCAGAACCAAACAATATTGATGCACTTTGCATAAACGGGCCCTTTTCGCATACCGGCCCTTTTTCGTAGCTGTAATTGTCGCTACACATACGTATTTTCGAGGAATTAAGTCTTTCTTTCTTCTTTTATTTAGTATATTCTTATTATATTCTCTAGTATAATTACACATTTTTCACATTTAAATCACCAAAACAAACCAATATTGATGCACATTTGCATAAAACGTGCCTTTTCGCAGACCAGCCCTTTTCGTAGCTGATAATTGTCGCTACTGATATACATACGTATATTGAGGAATTCTAAGACTTTCTAAAATATTTTATTTAGTATATTCTTATTTTATTCTTAGTATAATACACATTCTTCACATTTAAATCACCAAAACCAAACAATATTGATGCACTTTGCATAAAACAGGCCCTTTTCGTAGTTTGGAATGCCCTTTTCGCGAAAAGGGCCCTTTTCGCATTTCAGTCATACCGGTTTTCTATACTATATCATCTAGAAGTTGTTCATTTGTGAGAAAATGAATAAACGTCTAGATGATCTAGTCTAAAATAACAACAACAACAATATGGCAGTGGCTTGGGATTTCGTTCGGTAAAATAAAAAATGACTCGCTATAGAACAGTTGGATTTCACGAGTTGAAGCACAAAGGTTTGTGAAACATTTCATGTTTGTTTTCAATCGGCTGAAGCGTTTTTGCATGCTGCAGCTCTCGGGAAGCTCATTTTAATGAGGTGGCGTGGGTGTTACGCGATCTCTCCTACTTAGATATTTTGGTGTAAATTAGTCGTTTCGGTTGTCTGGTGTCAAAAGGGTGGGACATGTTATGAACAAAATGAATATGATTTTAGATACACACGTCTTATAGCTTGAAATAGAGCCCTAGTGAATGGATTATCATGCTAATCCTTTATTTTCTGCCAGTTATACATGTTCTCTGCACAGAATGGCATTTTGGGAGCCGGGAACCCTTGTTAATATTGTATACTTAGTAATATCGGTTTCGATATTTGGGGTTTTAGGACTCTAAACAAACCATTTAAACACCATCCCAACACCGTGCCGACTCCAGTTTGAGTACCAACAATATCAACAATTAACCACCAATTATAAGTTTATAACAACAGTCAATTTAATGTTAAAACTCTTCTTCAATGTGGTTTTAGCATACAATTTAGTCATTTTGATTTTATAAATAACGGACTACGACAGGCATTTTAAACCATTAATTATCAGGCATTTGGCCAATACTTTAGACAGGCATTTGCCATATATTACCGACCTGGTAAACCTGCACTTCTAGCCAAATTAGTTTGCTACCATGGACCAGCCTATAGTTTGTATATAAATAGTGGAAGGTTCAACAGTAAAATGGAAACACAAATCTTTAAGCTCATTTGTATAAAAGCTGGCATGCGTAAAAACATCAGTTTGCCTTGTAGAAAAGTCTGGTTCACGTATTTCAAGAACAAAAATATCATTGGCTTGTCGCGAAATTACCATTACAAATAGGTACATCAGCCTCGCACCGATCAAAAATGTCCTAAAATTTGATGCAAAATCTTTAAAACATAAATATCACCACAATACGTAGTACGGTACACTGACTATGTGAGTAGACTTTTAAATTGAATGCCAAACTGTTGTTGTTGAATTACCATCAAATTTTTCAAACGCAGGTTTGGGCGCGATAACTGAATACGAACTACGCATGCGCGAATTCAATTCAATTCAATTTATTGGCATAAAATCCAAATACAGAGGGACACCAATGGACAATAAAGACATACATAATCCTCTTATAAATTATTACTAATATTATATACAAGATTAACAAAATAACTTGCTTATCTGTATGACAATTATGTGTATAATGTCTGCTGTTTTATTATATTCTAAATATATGTAAAATTGCTTCATATTATGAAATAGTAAGAATACCTATGCCAGAATGATAAGGATATATTCCAGATCTAGCAATGATCTATGAATCTAATAAAGATTTCCTAGTCGCAATTTCATATACAAAATTGATTCAAGTATATAGAGTTAA
>JAWPHD010020725.1:0-30726 GCA_037043455.1 Cyrtodaria siliqua | reverse complement strand
TATCCTTCATTTATTTAAGTACTTTTCTTGAGTAGGGGTGGGGGTCACTCCTAAAAATCAGATATTAGCAGGTACTTTAAATAAGTACACAAATGCTCACTGATTCTTGCTACCTGAGCCAATCTATCACATGACAGACATAAATGCTCACTGATTCATGCTACCTGAGCCAATCTATCACATGACAGACAAATGCTCACTGATTCATGCTACCTGAGCCAATCTATCACATGACAGACAAATGCTCACTGATTCATGCTACCTGAGCCAATCTATCACATGACAGACAAATGCTCACTGATTCATGCTACCTGAGCCAATCTATCACATGACAGACAAATGCTCACTGATTCGTGCTACCTGAGCCAATCTTATCACATGACAGACAAATGCTCACTGATTCGTGCTACCTGAGCCAATCTATCACATGACAGACAAATGCTCACTGATTCATGCTACCTGAGCCAATCTATCACATGACAGACAAATGCTCCCTGATTCATGCTACCTGAGCCAATCTATCACATGACAGACATAAATGTTCACTGATTCATGCTACCGGAGCCAATCTATCACATGACAGACAAATGCTCACTGATTCATGCTACCTGAGCCAATCTATCACATGACAGACAAAAGCTCCCTGATTCATGCTACCTGAGCCAATCTATCACATGACAGACATAAATGTTCACTGATTCATGCTACCTGAGCCAATCTATCACATGACAGACAAATGCTCACTGATTTGTGCTACCTGAGCCAATCTATCACATGACAGACAAATGCTCACTGATTCGTGCTACCTGAGCCAATCTATCACATGACAGACAAATGCTCACTGATTTGTGCTACCTGAGCCAATCTATCACATGACAGACAAATGCTCACTGATTCGTGCTACCTGAGCCAATCTATCACATGACGGGTAAATACCTTTCACTTAAATCAAACAATTATTACAAGTTCCATAAATCTTTATTGTTCCATTATTCTTACCCAACTTTGCTGACAAAACTAGGGCTAGGTGTCATATATAAGTCACGGAAATCATATGATTGATTTGAAACATATTTTCATAATAACATAAGTACATGTAACTCTCTTAATACGGAATTTTGCTAGGTGATTAGTAGTATCTTATGTAACATGTAATCCTCGTAAAACCAATATGGAACATGTTCTCCCTGTAAAACAAAATTTGTAACATGTTTCCCCCATAAAACAAAATATAGTACGAAGCTGAGTTGGCACATATGGACAGAAATGGTAATTTCTGGGAGAATAGGAAGAGGTAACAATGATAAATAATGACTAACTTGTACTATAAAACTACGCTATAGCTATGTACAAATAGAATGTACCTAAGCATATGTGAGCTTCCAGTGTACCTACAGGCCTGCCAAAATATAATCCGAGTTCTCGGGATGTTTCCGTCGGTCTCCGGATCTCCGCATTTAAATGTACATTCTCCGGATTTTGCATCAAGGTCAAAATGTTCATGATTAAACAGCTATATTGTTCACAGTTTATCCGCTATTTTACCGAATTGGTCATGTTACGCTTGCTGGTCAGAGGAGTATTTACAAGAGTCGAATCAATGGGGGTCATCTGTGTAATGCACTGACAGAATATACTATGCTAATCATAGGCATAGCCAGGTTTTCAAAATGTATACGCACACACGGGAACGGGGAAAAAAATAAAATAAGGAAGGAAATTGTGCATTCTGGAGCATTCTGAGGCACCTTTCTGGCGTTAGGCATTTTTTGTATACGCACGTGCGTATTGTGCGTATAGGGCGCTACGCCCTTGCTAATTTATTATTTCCTATAATATCAAACAATGCATCAACCTGTATTAATTTAAAATTGTGTTTAAAAAAAAAAAATTGCGAAAACGAAGTCGCACTCTCCAAATTTCCATTTAAAAATGTTATTTGCACACTTTAAATCTTAAATTTTAAAAATCTCAGGATTCTGTGTTAAAAAGTTTTGGCAGGCCTGTACCTAAAGTGTGAAATATGTGTTTTTCCTACATACAAAAGACAACTTATATATGAGCTGTTGTTTCAGATACCATCCTGGGTCACACTATGCCAGACAAATTCCTAACCTACTCTTTTTTTAAATTTACACTCTGACTAGGACAGTGTCACATATATTAGAATAAAGAGTGCTCTGTTACCATGGTTACTAGGTGAAAGTCATGCTTACATGATAAACAATCTGGATGCACAATTAGCTCTTGAAATAATTTCTTGAAATAATTTTACCCCCAAAATTGAAGAGAAAAAAACAATGTTATCCAGCAAGTAAAGGTAAGACATGTCTATACCTGACAACATTTGTATGTGATTTACATGAACTCTACATTGTATATGTTTCAATTAGTTGTGATTTACACAAACTCTACACTGTTTACATTTCGATTAGTGTAGATTTTCATGAACTCTACACTGTATATGTTCCAATTAGTTGTGATTTACACAAACTCTACACTGTATATGTTTTGATTAGTTTAGATTTACATGAACTCTACATTGTATACTATTTCTACAGATATCTTAAACTACTGAATACGTTCAACGTAAAAATGAATAAAAATAAACAACATTTATATACTTAAATAATAAATAATACTTGTACAATTATGAAATCGTTTTAAACGTACACCAGTCAACAATTTTTAATTGTTAATTTTACATTTCTACAACATGTTTAAAAGAACTTAAAGACAACTTGGAAGAAATATGGATGTCTATAAAAAAATATAAACAAAACCATAAGCATATACCTCAGCAGATTTCATAAAATTCATATATTAAAAGTGCAGGTGCCTCACTAAATATATCATCTGGTTTCATTATTGTTTATGAAAATGTTTGGACTGGAAAAATGACTCGGCAAGTTTTTGTTCATTAATCATAAATATTAATTCATAAAAGACTAAAAGGCTTTGAAAAGATGGGTTTTTTTGTGATTGAAGTACATATTTCTCAGTTATATGTATAAGTAATAGTAAGTTTTTATTATTATTATTACTATTATTATTTTTACATAATCAAGGGGGATAATTCTTTATTGCATTCCAGGCCCCGTATTCTCGAAACTTGCTCAGCCAAAATCCCATGCTCAAGCTCAAAACTTAAATATTTCTTTTTTAATTAGAGTTTTCCATGCGAAACTATCAGGACAGTAATATTTGCTTATTTTGATTTGTGAATTGAATTGATTGGGTTTTAAGGCGCACCAACACATGTAAGGTTATATGGCACCTAACAGTAATGAATGTGCCAGGCTCATCCTCCAATTACATCAAGATAAAATGTGGAGAATGGGCCTAGAACCTTCTTACCTGCAGAACTGCAGAGTTGCTGCAAATTCTATAGTAGACACTCCATTTACGATGGAGCCACGTTTCCACGTTTGCATACGAGGTGTCATGATAAAGACTTTGAAGGATAAAAAACGACAAAATGAATATGATTGGTGGGGTCCTACCTCTCTGCATGTGACAATGTGTTTGTGAGATTGCAGTGGTTGTATTCTACCGCAGCAACCAAACGGTGAATTTGGATTTGTGTAAAATTTAAGCAATTGTATGATTTCAAATTTTTAAAGCTGGGCTTGAGCTTGAGATTTCAACTCAAAAGTTTCTAGAATCCGGGGACTGGCTTTACCAGAGCAAATTATGGACCAATATATATAAAAGACTTTTTACAAAATAACATTCAAATCATCTCCAGTCCCTTTAAAAGTATTAACAAATAAAGTCAATAATAAACAATGGTAATTATTTTCATCAATATTTAACAACCCTGTGCTTAAAGGGACACACGGCAATCTTGATTTTTTAAAAACTCGCAGCGTCTCGTTAGTTTTTCTCTTAACTTGCATTCGTTCAATCATTAATATTAATTATTAGAATAGTTCAAAGCAAATTATTTTTACATATTACTATCTTTTTATAATATTGCACCAATAATATATTTTAAAAAAATGGTAAAATAACGAAGAAAATTAAAATCTCATTTTTTTATTTAATTATTTGCAAGCAGTTTTAAAGTCAAAATGACTCAAAATAACTAAATCGAGGAGCAAATTGCAATGTTTGAATAAAACTCACGATTGCCATGTGTCCCTTTAATAACATCAAAATATGCAATACTGCTTTTTCAGTTGTCCCAACAATCTTGTGCACAATCAGTGATGACAAACTGCCATCTTGTGGGGTCAGTGCAAAACTACCATATTTTGTTCTTTGTTTACATATAGTT
The DNA here is from genome assembly GCA_037043455.1 of Cyrtodaria siliqua. NCBI lineage: Eukaryota > Metazoa > Mollusca > Bivalvia > Adapedonta > Hiatellidae > Cyrtodaria > Cyrtodaria siliqua. The sequence goes on along the minus strand of JAWPHD010020725.1, from coordinate 26,447 downwards.
ACAATATTATTTTTTTCAATGAAAGTAACCGGTATACACGTTTAGGTTCCGCATTTAAAACAACCATGTGATCATATTTAAAAATTAACGTAAAATTAGAAGAACATAATTATTATATACCTTTTTCCTGGTCAAGTTAATGTTTTACTATATGACTAACATCATTACAAGATACACACTTATAAAGGTTCCGACTTTTTTTCTTTTTGTTTCCCCTCCTGTGAAACTTCTTCAGAAAAAAATCTGAGAACAAAAAAAACAAAAAACTCTGGCCTAATTAGTTAAATAGTGTCACGTTCACCTCTCAGTTTCATATGTATATCCCATTGTGCCAATATGGCCAAGGATAACACCATTCTCGAAGTCATATCACTATTGTTATGTTTTTGTCCAGATTTGGTTTTTCTTCATTTACATCGAGATTATTCCCATAATAACCTGTACAAAATTAACAATAAAATGATATAAAAACAAACAAGAAATGTCACCAACAACTGACGCCCCCAAAGTTCATGTGACCTTGACCTTTGAGGTAAGGAACTGTTTCTTGTGTGTGACACACCTTCCCATTGTGATTAAGTTTCATGAATTTCCCTTCAGTGCTTTCGAAATTATGGGCAAACAAAGACGGATTCACTAAAGGACGGACTGACGGTGGGATTACTATATGCCCCCTCCCATCAGGGACATAAAAATGTGGACAGTAGCAAGACGGACTAGGGATTTCTACGCAGACCCGCTAATACGTGAGATATCTGTGACTGCCAGTATTCACAGGTGGCAGTACACTGTGTCGATGTATTGGTGACGAGGGTATACGATACTGGGGTTTTATCCCCGGGGTCTGCATGGTGTAGGCCGAGCGCGACATGTCCTGTCGCATCATGAGCTGGTTTGAAGGTTTGACACGCTTGGAGATCGCTCGTATCAAGTCTCTTGCATGCTTCAGGTTGTAGGCTGAAAAAAATTAAATAGTTCAGGTAAAATGTGTTCTCATTCATATGGAGTGGGAGATTACATGCATATGGAGTGGGAGATTACAGGCATATAGAGTGGGAGATTACATGCATATGGACTGGGAGATTACATGCATATGGAGTGGGAGATTACATGCATATGGACTGGGAGATTACATGCATATGTAGTAGGAGATTACATGCATATGGACTGGGAGATTACATGCATATGTAGTGGGAGATTACATGCATATGGACTGGGAGATTACATGCATATGTAGTGGGAGATTACATGCATATGGACTGGGAGATTACATGCATATGGAGTGGGAGATTACATGCATATGGAGTAGGAGATTACATGCATATGGACTGGGAGATTACATGCATATGTAGTGGGAGATTACATGCATATGGACTGGGAGATTACATGCATATGTAGTAGGAGATTACATGCATATGGAGTGGGAGATTACATGCATATGGACTGGGAGATTACATGCATATGTAGTAGGAGATTACATGCATATGGAGTAGGAGATTACATGCATATGGACTGGGAGATTACATGCATATGTAGTAGGAGATTACATGCATATGGACTGGGAGATTACATGCATATGTAGTAGGAGATTACATGCATATGGAGTGGGAGATTACATGCATATGGACTGGGAGATTACATGCATATGGAGTGGGAGATTACATGCATATGGAGTGGGAGATTACATGCATATGTAGTGGGAGATTACATGCATATGGACTGAGAGATTACATGCATATGTAGTAGGAGATTACATGCATATGTAGTGGGAGATTACATGCATATGTAGTGGGAGATTACATGCATATGTAGTGGGAGATTACATGCATATGGAGTGGGAGATTACATGCATATGTAGTGGGAGATTACATGCATATGGAGTGGGAGATTACATTTGATCCAGAGCAGTCAGAGAAAATATAATAGTTTCTAGAAACACTAAACATTATATATGGTATGGAAAAATTTAATAAAATATCTAAATTTGAGTTAGGTGACTACTGCTGCAGTTTCAAGTATTATCTTTTGTCTTCTTTAAAGGAGCTGATGCAGTATTTTTAAACAAGGTTTTTTTTAAAGGGCTCTGAAAAACATGAACAAAACTGAAAGAATTATCAAAATGCAATGAAAAATAAACGAGATTTGACCTATTGAAAATGAGCAAAGAAACATAAATGGAGGTGGCCATTTTGGAATGATGACATCCTCGCTCCTTTTTACCATATATGGCATATTAACAAAATGTCTTTTAAAGCAAAGAAAATCACTGCAAATGAAAAATAAGCATACAATTTATACATTTTACATCTGTATATTTATTTTAATCAATTTGCAGTGACTTTCTTTGCTTTAAAATGTATTTTGTCAATATGTCATATATGGTAAAAAGGCGTGATGAAGTCATCGTTATCAGATGGCTGCCTCCATTTATGTTCTTTCCAAATTTTCAATAGGTCATATCTCCTTTATTTTCCATGGCATTTTGATAATTCTTTCATTTTTTTTCAAGATTTTCAGAACCCTTTTAAATAAATTGTGCATTAACTCCTTTAAAGAAAACAATAAGATATAAACAGCTATTCTTGTTATCAAAACTGCTTTTTGTAACTGAGGCAGAGCATGTTTCAACCCTGACAAACATGCACTTTGACAAGTAAATAAATAAAAGCATATATAATTTAACTGAGCATGATTAAACCTTGTCATACATGCACTTTCATGCGTGTAATATATATAACCTATAACTGAGATATGGCAAAGTTAAAAGGTAAATAAAATTTAAAAAAATACATGAGTTTACTCCATGTCACCCACCTTTCAATCTGGCCTTGACCTCATCGTTGAAGTAGCCACACTCGATCCATTCCTCGAAGTCAACGATGTAGTCAAACGCAGTCATCCCTGAAACACAGAACCATTATAATACTCGTGTTGCTGAAGGTTATCAAGGTAATGGAAGAGATGACAATGATGATGATGATGATTATTAGAACAATAAGGCTTCATTCCATAATTAAAATACAAAATCATAAAGAGACATTGTTTTTCGGATGACCTTAGGGTGTACCAGTGTACATTCAGATATGACAATGTTCAAATTCTTGCCAGCAATGTGCAAGTGCCAAGTACTGTATGTTCTCTAATAAGTGCCCATCTTAATAATACCATTTCCCTAATTTTGTGGTAAATTTTTAGCATCTGGAAAAAAGCTCATACCTTTATTCAGCCGGACATTTATTATATAAATACAAGTGGTCTAGTGTCTTTGAAATGAAAATAAAACCTTATTTTAAAATGGATGTCGCATTCACTGTCAAACCTACCGATTCTAATGCCTTGGTGTTGTCAGAAAATATTGTACTTTATACTATTAGGTACCCAAAGGGTCTAGGATGATGATGCTGTAATTATGGGGCTGCAACTTTCTAATAGTCACCCATGTTATATTTTATTAAAATAACCTTAAATAACAAAGACAGGGAGGAAGAAAAATAAAATGTGGCATACACAATAATCTAATCTTCCAATTGCTGCAAAGACTGAAGCATTCTTTCTGTTTTAAGAGTTACAGAGAAACAAACATATAAAATAAAATATTAACCTTGAGAATTTTTCTGCCTCACGTTTGCCTGCTGCTCTATCAAAATGCATGCAGCGAATTTATTGTTCGACTGAGTAGCGAAAAATAGTGGTGTACAACCCTCTGCATTCACCGCATCAACCTCTGCCCGGAATGCGACGAGTAACTCCAGGACGTCACTAGGGCCAGACAGACCTGCTGCATAGTGGAGTGCCCTGTAACAGTAGAAAAAAACGTGTTTGAACAGGTTGTAAACTATCAACTATCAACCGTCTGACAGTTCCAAGTTGGTATATAGCTAGTATGTTTGCAAAGTCAAATCAGAAAGAAATCAAAACAACAAACTTTTTTTTCAAAGAAAATATTAAAAAATAACTATTGTAGAGAGGGGAAAAAATCAGCTAGCAATTCTTTCCCTGGGGGAAACTTTCAACTAGTGGGGGATACAGCCAGTTCCTTCCCAGGGAAACTTTCAGAGGGGGATAAAATTGACTGCTACACCTGTATTCACCACTCTTTGTGTTGTGTATTGTCCTGTCCATTGAACAATTAATTTGCTCTTAGTTTGTGGTACAGTGCTGAGCTATGGTGCAGTTGTGTTTCGGTGCTATGGTTTCTTTAGGATCATTCATCTCATTTTTAGATAAAGTTTTGCCAGGTGGGCAACACTCAACTGAGGGCACACACACGTCTGAAATAACTGCAGCCACACTGTGTATAGTAATAAGCATTTACACATTAAAGATATTGTTCATTGCTTTTGTTCTACATCTGCATCTTGTACATATGGCTGGGAATTAGCAGACTGCACAATGCCACAAAGCAGAGCAAAATATGTTCTGTGATGTACCGGTAAGGACTGGTTCTGTATGTCTTATGTTTGGCAGGGTGAACATATAATACTCCAGCTTATCACAGGGACCATTGTCAGGGTCCCTGTGAAGAGAGATTCAGTGATGTAAGGACTGTTTCTGTATTTGTCATGTTGGGAAGGTGTTTCTGCAACATGTTACTCCAGCTCATCAATGGGCCCATTTATGTCTGCATAAAGACAAACTGGCAACTTCCACATAGTATTTTTTGTAAACAAAGGGAAACCTCTCTTATCCCAGTGTGAGAGATAAAGATTTTAGATGTAAGGACTGGTTCTGTATTTGTTCTGTTGGCAAAGTATTTCAGCAACATGTTACTCCAGCTCATCAATGGGACCTTTCATGTCTGCACAAAGATCAAACCTCAAAGCGACTAGCTATATAGTAAAGGTGTCAAGATCACCTGATTATTATTACTGATGAGGCCCAGATTTGTTGACTATCGGACAGCGAAGATAGCTTATCCAGAATGCTGTGTTTTCCTTCTTTAACGAGAAATTACAGTAATTATCATTCATGTTTTCAAAAAAGACAGCAGTTTTATTGATTATTGTTTTCAAATTGAGGGCTATTCTATTAAAACATACATGGGACAGGAAGGCAGTTTTGAAATTGAACATCAACCCATAGAGGCAAAGTTGAACTTGTTGTTCAAGAACAAAATTTTAGAAAATAGAGTTCTATGTTTCAATGGAATAGCCCTGATCAAAGGTACTATATGAAAACCTGTCAACAGAAGTAACCAAGCAGTACATACGTGTTGCCACCAGGGTATCTTGGGTTGGCGTCTGCTCCATTTTCCAGTAAGAACTTCACAGTCTCTGTTCGCTGTTCTCTGACATAGAAATAAGTTGCATTAACAAAATATGTAGGACATTTTTGTTTTGTTTGAAATACTGACATTATGTCCAAAGCTTACGCTTTAACTGTTCAGAACAAACAACACCTTTTGTGACAGGTATTTTCATTGGCATTCTATAAATGTTTATGGTTTTCCTAAAAAATGGAATATTATGAAGATATTGATTGAGGATTTGTTATTTCAAAATGCATTATCATTTACACATGAGCTTATAAATATTGTTGCATTTCATCTTCTGGTTTGAATCATTAACAGAATTCATAAAAAATATCCCCCACCCACTGAAAAGTATATTCTTATGTCCCAGGAAATGATGGTAATTCATAGATCCCCTGTGTAAATCAAACATATATCTGACCATACTATTTGACCAATGAAAACCGCATCAGCTATTGACACCTGTAGATAAAGTACATGCTTAATATACAACAGAACATGTGGTAAATGTTTGTGGTCAGATTGAGCTTGGACGATGGTGGGCGGAGTTACAGATTTTTAGGGAGCTATGCATTGTGGGTAATTGTGGGTGGTGCTCACAGTTTAATCTGTTCAGTGAGAATCCGCCTCAATAGGATGTCCTGCTCTTTCTCCTTGAATTGGAAACCTTTGGACATCAACCTGCAACGAATATGTCGACATTCTACATCAAACTTTTACAAAGGGATTTGTCTAAAGCTGTTTTACATGCATTAAGAATAAAATTTGGAACGGCCATAACTAATGTTGATAAAATTTGTGGACCATCGCCTTAGCATAATTATATGACAGTAACTATGTTAAAAATCGATTATTAAAGGGGTTGATGCACTATTTTCAAACACTATTTATTTAATAGGGCTCTGAAAAACTTGAAAAAAAATGAAAGAATTGTCAAAATGCCATGAAAAACAAAGGAGATATGACCTATTGAAAATGTGCAAAGAAAATAAATAGAGGCAGCAATCTTTGAACGATGACGTCATCGCGCCATTTTACCATATATGGCATATTGACAAAACGTCTTTTAAAGCAAAGAAAATTACTGCAAATGAAAAATTACCATACAATTTATACATTTTACATCTGTATATTTATTTTTAATCAATTTGCATTGATTTTCTTTGCTTTAAAATGTATTTTGTCAATATGCCTTATATAATAAAATGGCGCGATGACGTCATCGTTCAAAGATGGCTGCCTCCATTTATGTTCTTTGCAAATTGTAAATAAGTCATATCTCCTTTGTTTTTCATGGCATTTTGATAATTCTTTCAGCTTTTTTCAAGTTTTTAGAGCCCTATTAAATAAACAGTGTTTGAAAATAGTGCATCAACCCCTTTAAGTAAATTTAGGCTTCAATATTCATTTAACTTTTCTCAGTAGGAATTGTCATTTTTATGTTCCTCAGAAATCTCTATAAATCACAGGCAGAAATTAACCCTTAACCTGCTACATATATATAATGGACTGTTCTTTCTTTGAATTAAGACCATTCCATTTATGTGACAAAGGGGTGTTTTGGGAGAAATTAATGATCAGCAGCCAGACATTGTTAACCCTGATCAGACTGTGAGGCTGATCTGGGTTTACCATGGACTATTATAGTTGTGCTTAGTGGGTTTAGGGTTAAATATAAAACCATATTCAACGATTAAAAGGAAACAGCTTATATAAATGTATAATATGGAAAACTATATTTGCTTTTAAAAGTTCAAACTGCAAATATAGGAGTTTTAAATTATGAGCAAAAGAAATACCAACTGCTTTTACAGTGTGATAATATGTATCATCTACAATACAATGTACAGAGATTATTTTACTGGTGGGACTGATTAGTGAAATCCTTCACAAGATGGTAGACGTGTGGTTCTTTTCACGAGCTAGCATGTGCGAGTGAAAAAGAAAAACACACCTACTATCGAGTAAAGGATTTCCTTATAATCCAACCCAGCAGTTAAATTATCTATTACATTTCATGACTCAACATCACAGTTATTTATTTTTGTGTTCAGAGTTAATTTATTTATTAATATTTAGCAATTATGAATATTCTTTCACAGAGAAATCCCAATCGTTCACCCATAGAAATGTAATAAACATATATTCATTTTTCAAACAACCATTTTAAAAATACTGTCATGTATCTTGGAAGATGATATATTTATTCGCTATGTGTGTATGTGAACAAAGATACCAAATATATTTGTATTAATATATTACAATACTTGAGATATTAGAAGATAATATTGGAGAACTACTATAAGCAATCTCAACTATACATTAATCCTCATTACGAAATATTTATAATCGGAAGTTTTATATACTTTGGAATTAATACTTTCTTTATTTAAACTTTATACACACAAACAACAGTTATGTGTTAACCCTGTCACTGCCACAGTCAAAACATTGATGCCTACGACCAATCGATGGTTCAACGCATCACGGTTGTAACTACATATAAATAAAGAAGAAGATACGACAGTGTTGTGTTGAACCATCGCAATGTTAACCCAGATCAACCTGCACATAATGTGCAGGCTGATCAGGGTTTACACTGGTCGTCACTCAGTAAGACTATTTTCCAGAACACGTTACCTTTGAAATAGCACCGGACTGTTTGAATTCAAATTTTAGCAGACGACACTTGAAATTTGGTGGCGAAAGGATTAAAGAGCTACAGCTTTGTGAACAGGCAGGCGCGTAGCTGCCTATCCGCGAGTACGCGGCTGAATCCACATGATTCTGACAAAAGCACCTCAGAACGCCCAGAATGCACCAGATTGCACCATTGTTTTCCCAATTTTTTCGGGGGAGCATGCCCCCAGCCCCCAAGCACAATTATGAATCCACATGAATAGAGGGCTAGCTACGCCCCTGACAGGTGACTTCATGTTACTGAAAAAAACAAAACATACAGTAACTAACTCTCATACCACTTGGCACAGTCTGGGAAGTTGTTGGCGATGGCCAGATGGATCAGACTCGGGGGTTTCTTGACGTCCTCCTTACTGAGGGCACGTGCGATAGCGTCATTCTTGTCGTGCGCCAGCATCAACTGCATCACGTCAATGCGACCCTGCATCGCGCAGCAGTGGATAGGCATCAAACCCTACATAATGAGGAATCAGTTAATATTATTACATTACGTTAATGAAGAGTCTAAACAAGATAAAAACTAGTACAACATACAACAAGACTCTGCCTTGCATATTTTTCATCAGCCTTTCAAAATTGTCTAAATATTATTATTGATCTATTTATATATATGACACAGCATTATCATGATCAATTATCTATTTGCATAAAAATGCAGTAGCAGCAGATGGGCTTTTCTTAATTAAAGGGACATATGGAAAACTTGAAGTTTTTGTCAAGCATTAAAATTAACGTCTCGATTTATTAATCCAGTATCATTTTAACGGTAAACCTGCTTGCATATAATTAAATAAAATTTTGAGTTTTAACATTGACACTGACCATTTGTCTTAACACTCTAGGGAGTATTAAAGTACTTTGGTCGTGTTCAAAAGCTCACTCATAACAACTTGTGTGACTTTGCTGTAAAACCGACTTGTAATAAAATATTACTTCACTTGACTTGATTAAATCAACTTGTTGGAAGTAAAAAGTATATATAAATTTGAAATATTTAATGCGCACTCTACTGTTTCTGATGGTTATACTGGCATTCTTGTTGAGCAACATTTGGATACACTCCAACTCAGACGGCTGGTGTGACTCGCCGTAACATTTTACGTGCAGGGGCGTGTTACTCTCGGAGTCTTCAGAATTTACATGCCCTCCCGCTTCCAGCAACAACTGTAAAGGAGAATGGCATGGACAAACTTTCTTTAAAAAACACAGAATATGAGATAATACCATAATTTTATATATACACTCAGAAGATATGAACACTTGGTATTTTTTGAATTTCTAGAGTGGAATTGAAGACCGCATGCAAAATGTGTTTTAACTGAAGAAGTAGAGCTAATCTTATGCACCTGTTTATCACCATATGTTAAGCTTTGGGACAAACAGACTTGTGTACTAACAAAAAATACAACCTTGATTTATACAAAAAACAGCGGACTAAAAATAATTGAAAATAAAATGTTGCATTTTTAAATGTACCAAGTATAATTATTGCTATTGCTTGGCCAATGATTTTGCTTTGATGCCAATGATTTTACTTCGATGCCAATGATTTTAATTATTCCCTGATAAATTGCCAATATTTGCTCATTGTAAAACTCAGTCAAGATCTTATTGAGACAAACCATTAAATGGATGAAAATTGCAACCACTTATTAAAACTATTATAATAGTATCAGCAAGAACGAGTTGATAGACAACTCGACAACCAACTGCAACATCACATATTCTAGCCTGATCTTTGGCCAATAGGGCTTATAACTATAAGTTTTATATCACCTTTATCCGATTCGATCTTTAAATTTGTGCTGTTTATTGGATGAATTCTAAAATGTGTGTAACTTGTTGCCAAGTTTTAAACTTACGTTCTTATATTTCTGCATTTTAGCTCCCCATCTCACATAGCCCCCACTTCCCATCACACACACCCACCCACACACACACACACTCCTAACCCATAAGAATTTGTTGTTTTTGCAGGTTGTACCTTATAATGTGGAAAACCTGATGCCACGTGAAATATTTACAAAGCAATGTCATGTCAAGTATACAGGAGTCTACTGACCATGCCTTCAATACTGAAAATATTCACCATCTGCAGTTGCTAAGGGGTAGAAATGCTGGAATTAAGAAAGTTACCTCAAGAATATCTGGATTTTTGGCCCGATGTAGGGGCGTGGCACCCTTGTAGTCTCGCAGGTTGACTTCCACTCTCTCTGCCAGTAGCTCCTTAATGGCGGGAATATGTCCATAGTAGCTGGCGGTGTGCAGTAAGGTGCTGCCATTGATGCATCTGGATAATAAATAGCTATTCTAAAGCACTTGCCAAAAATCCTGCAATCCTACTGGTTGACGTTAAAACATTTGCGACTATTAAATACTGCATAACGCATCGCAAATCCAGTCATGTGATGTTCAATCGTCCAAAATGTGACGTCATAATTTTGTATTTCAATATGTTTGTGAGTAAAACAGTCAAAAACAATGAAATGTGTCAGTAATGGGTTAACCAGCATTAAAATTTTAATTTCGCAACAGTAAATCAGTTGTTTAAGGGTTGCAAATTGTGTTTAACGGCTCCGCTTATGCAAAATCCAATACAGTTAACCCTATAATTAATAATTACATACTACTTTCATCACCAAATATCCTACAGTAAAGTATACAATACAATAGGATTATTACTAGAGTAATGTGTTCTGGAAGTATGTATCACCTCGAGTAGGTAAATGCCAGATCAAGGATCACAGGACATGGCTGGTTATCATACTTGGGCTAGATACTATGGCAATACATATTGTCCCCAGGTCTCATCAAGGTTGGATTATAAATGTTTAAGTTATTGAGCAGACCTAGAACATTTTCACATGCAGAACTGCAGAGTTACTGCAAATTCTGTTGTAAACACTCCATTTTTCATTGGAGCCATGATCATTGTTTTCTGCCACCACACAAGTAGCGCCTGAAACAATACAGGGATGATGATGAAGACCTTTAATGAACATGGCAAAAAATACTAAAATGAAAATTTAATTTGGAGGAATTTTAACTCTTGGTCCTATTCTTGCCCGGGAACTACAGGGTACCGGGAACCACAGGGTACTATTTCTAAACAAGAGGCCCAAGAGGGCCTGTATCGCTCTACTGGCTATATGGTGTCCATGGTGGGGTGGGGTGGGTGGGGGAATAGAATGACTGTGTGTCAAATATGGCAGTATCAAACTAGTGTCTTAAATTACCAAGATATAAATGGAGGGATGTATTTGGCTCAAGTTTGGCTAGCTTTAAAACAAATCAAACTTTTGTTAAATTTGACCCCAGGGTCACCATTTGAATAAACTTGTTAGAGGACCATAAGCTGAGTGTAAAAATAAATTATTAAAATATTGGCTCTTGTAATTTCAGAGAAGAAGATTTTTTAAGTTTGTCCCTATAAAAGTCTATGTAAAACATGTGACCCCGGGGACAGGGCCAAATTTGACTTCAGGGTCAACATTTGAAAAAACTTGGTAGAGGAACCATAAGCTGAGGGTAAATCCAAAATATTAAACGTCAGGCTCTTGTAGTTTCAGAGCAGAGGATTTTTAAAGTTGTTCCCTATATATAAGTCTGTATAAAACTGTGACCCCTGGGGCGGGGCCAAATTAGACCCTAGGGTCACCATTTGAACAAACTTTTTAGAGGAACATAAACTGATAATAAATACAATTTCTTTAAACCTTTAGCTTTGTGTAGTATCAGAGAAGGTGATATTTTAAGTTTTTCCCTATATCAGTCTATGTAAAACTGTGACCACTGGGGCGGGGCCAAATTTGACACCAGGGTCATCATTTAAATAAACTTGGTAGGTGACAATAAGCTGATGGTAAATACAAAATATTAAACCATTGGCTCTTCTAGTTTCAGAGAAGAAGATTTTTGAAGTTTTTCCCTTGACATGGATTTTGATGTATTTAATACACACATTTTCTAGAGATCGAACATAATACAAACAAATTCTCACAACTTACATTGTATGCCAATCTCTCAACTTTAAATAAAGATATTATTTGTTTTTAACAACTTCAATTTGTTGTTTGAACGTTGCTTTAAAATAACGTAATCATTGTTTTGGATGCTTTCTGTCCAAACAGTTGAAGGACGTGACGTCAGAAGTCTTGACAGGAATTTTAAAACCACCTTAATAACCAATCAGAATTGAGTATTTTAATAAGCTATGTTAGATTATCTCTTAAAATTAACCTTTTCAAGAAGAATGGGGATAATAGGAGAAATAGACACCAACCGGCTTCTTAAACAGCAGAAGTCTGTAATACCGGCCACATGGTCAGCTATCGCATGGTCCAGACATTCCATGTCGCCGTTCATTATCTTTGGCACAATATCCGAATAGTGCTCATACATATCTGCAAACAAATGTGTTTTGTTGATTTCAAAATAGATCATGGGGTTCAGGTAATATCCCAATTTAGAAATCCCAAACATTTCACTGAAATGTATTCAGTGTAACAGGAAATATTAAAGATATTTTAAAGATATTTTGTGTGTTAAGATCTACCTCAACGGTGGATAATTTAAAATGAGTTAAGGCTTAAAGCAACTAATCCGCCAAATAACGACCAGAATACACTACAAAACCGTTTATCAAAACTCTATCCAGGTGTTCAGCTCATATAATAATGTACATGTGCCGATTAAAAGTATAGGTTAATTCACTGGTTCTTAAAATACCCATGATTGAATATGCGGAAAATGAATTATGAGTTGGTAATGCTCGTTTTCGTGTTTGGCCTGGCTGGTTAAAGCCATTTATAGCGTGTCTATAGAGTTTGGATTCTCAAAATATATAAGTTATATATCTTGTCGTCAGTAGGTTTAAAAATGGTGTAAATCTGTTGTAACTCTGCCTGTTGGTGGCAGGATAGGGACTTGAATAACACATAATCAATTTAATTATGTTAGAGCTTTGTCACAGGATGACCTTAGTGGTATGGCTAACTCAGGAAAGAATCAATGACGGTGAATGCATTTACATAAATTTAATGCAACTTTTAAAATATGTTTAATATATATACAATTATCTAAAAAAACAAGCGAATACACAAATGAACTATGAAAAGAATGTTCTCCTGAACGTTTAAGACGTTCTTAGTATTGTTATAAATACTGAATGTCTAAGACACTAAAGTGTTGTTAAAGCTATAACAATGTTGATCTAGCGCGATAACTGTGATGCGCGAGAGCTCATGAAGATGATGATGCGCGAATTCAATGGATGATTGTCATCAAATGCCTTCTGTAAGGGTTGATGACGCGATGCAATGATAGTTAATCTCCACTGAGATTGTGAATGATATTCCTCCAGTGAGGACTGGTAACGGGCCCACCTTGTGTCCCGGGGGTTGTCGTTAGTAAAACCTGGCTGCGCAGGTACGGGGACCGTCTCCACCGCTTGTAACGTTAGTCGTGGAAGCTTAGCTCCACTCCTGGATATCCAAACCTAGATGGCTTACTCCAACCCTGGATGGCTTATATCCTGGATGGCTTATATCCTTATATCCTGGATGGCTTATATCCTGGATGGCTTAGGCTGTAATTATACATACGTTTTAGATGTCGGTTGACAAACATAACAATCTTGCATAATTACCATTACCCAAACAAATCATTATTCGATCAATATATGTAAGCTGTACTAATGATGAGTAGCAATGTATACATATTCTACAACGCCATGTATACGCTATGTACGTCGCTGTTAATCAATGCCCCTAATACATGTAATATAAACATGATCAAATTACTCATATATTACACTCACTGAGTTATGCATGCACGCATTTATTCTTGTCACTCATCTCATTGTTAACTAATGTTGACAATCGTGTATTACAATCACCGAGTTATACGCCAACGTTAACTAATGCACCTAATATCCACTGTTATCAAATTAATATTGTTTTACAATTAATGATCAATTACAATAATTACATCTAATAAAGTAACTTCAAAATCATATGCTAGTCTAAAGTTATGTTTGAGAAACATCAATGCTAACCGGATGTCGTAACCGCCAAACAAGATGGCGCCGCCCACTGAATACAAATATACGATAAAAGTTTGATAAAACTACTAACCACATGTTGCCTGTGAAATTTGCCGTCCAATCTCTGTTCCAACAAAGTACTATCGATTATCCCGGCGATAGCTAGAAGACAATGGGTTTTATAGCAAACATTACGCCCAAATCATTATTTCCCCCGTTCAGTCCGTGACAAACGTGGCTAAATCTACAGTATTGAATCTACACGACAGGCCCCTTATACAATTTTGCCGTTTAAGGAAAATATACCTATACGTTTACATGCATTAGCACAAAACTAAACTTATGACACGGCCTCTCTGGCGGCCACTTAAAATGTGCACGCTTTTACGTGTTACATGAATAGATCATGAATATTGTGAAATTGTTTCAACTCGAACAATAGATTTTGGGTGTAACCGATACAAGAGCTATATACGACCAGTACGCTCTACCCGTGACATTTTGTGACAACATCTCCCCACTTAAAGAAAGTGCTACACTTTTAAAATTCAACAAAATGATAATATTTACACGTTAAGAAACTATTAATTCTTCTGAGCAAACGAGCGACAACACGTACAAGCTGATCGCTCAATCGCTTGAGTATGTTAACTATTACCACTGCAGTTATAACCTAACTATAACATGTAATTACAATTTCAACACTATTCTACAATTGTACACTACCCTGTCGTAACATATACTACTATTGTACAATACACTGCAATACACTATTGTATTAAACCGGTCATTATGTGCGGCGACTTAAATAGTCTGCCCCAATATTGTCCTTTCCACGATCTATTACACCAACTTTACGGTTACTAATAACACTACTTCCTGTCACTACAAGAACTCCAACCTTACACATCGCATCCATCGCATTACCAGTATACTGTTTGCGAAATGGAGTAGGTACTCTCGTTTCCCTAATCGGCTTTGCTAAAGTGTGCTTAAAGCTACACTGCACTACATCTGTTGGTCTCGACTTATCGGACCGAACAGTACTACACTCAGAGTCTAAACGACTTATCTCTCGTTTCTCTGTTACACTAAGCATGCCCGATATGTCTACATCGGCTGCTGTCTCCTTACCTACACTAGTGGGAAAGTACATGGGACTAGTGTCCTCACTACTGTCTTCCTCACTATCCTCAATAACTGCAACATTAACTACGGTTAACACCCCTTGTTGCACATTATCGGTTCTACTTATATACTCTTTCAGCATATTCGCATGAAAGGTCTTTAACTTTCCGTTTATCTCGATACGGTAATCCATAGTGTTCACTATCCCTCTAACGTAAAACGGACCTTTCCATTGTAATAACAACTTGTTATTGTCGGTCGGGAGTAACAGTAACACCTGGTCATCTATCTTAAACTTCCTAGCTCTAGCTTTCTGGTCATAGTACCGTTTATACTTGGTACTTGCCTTAACTAACTGACTTTGAGCTATCTTACAAGTCTCCTCTAGTTTCTCCTTCAGATCTAAAACATACTGATATGTAGTCTTAACCTCATCACTGTCTACTTCACCTGCCCACATCTCTCTAAGAATCCTCATGGGACCTCTAACTGACCTACCGTACAATAACTCAAACGGAGAGAATCCTAAACTCTCTTGTGGTACCTCTCTAAATGCAAACAATAAAGCATTGAGATACTTGTCCCAATCTTTGGGTCTCTCGGTACACATACGCCGTAACATTTGCTTTAACGTCCCGTTAAATCGTTCGACTAACCCGTTACACATAGGGTGATATGGTGTTGTCATGATTTGACGCAAAGACAATAACCTGCTTACTTCAGCCATAAGTTCTGACGTAAACTGTGACCCACAATCAGTCAGCATTTCCTCTGGTACACCTAGCCTACTGAACATATCAACTAATGCCTCAGCTACTCTCTCAGTTTCAATTGAGGGCAATGCTACTGCCTCCGGATACCTAGTTGCATAGTCTACCATGGTTAAAATGTACCTATTTTTCCTATCCGACACTGGAAAAATTGGTCCAACTATGTCTACGGCTACCCGCTTAAATGGTGTATCTATCAGTGGCATCTGACCTAAATGTACTTTGGTCACTCGACCTTTTGGTACTGTCCTTTGGCATACATCGCAGGACCTACAATACCTAGTTACATCTCCACTAACGCCTGGCCAATAAAATTCTGCCAATACTCTATCTGACGTTTTCTTTACGCCTAAATGACCTCCCATAATCGACTCATGAGCTACCTTAAGCACTGTCGTTCTATACTGGGTAGGTACCACTAATTGGTGAAACTGTCTACTACCGCTATCTTCAAATTCTCTGTACAATAACCTATTCTTATGTACAAACTTACAACTACCGGACCCTTTACACTTCTTTACTACACCATCCTTGGCCTTCACCTTACAAGGACCTAATGACTCGTCTTGAGTTTGTGCTTCTATAAACTCCGCTTTGGATATGTCACCTACGGCTGCAGGAACCTTTAATTTTCTATAAGCCTGAGCTTGCTTCTGAACCTGCGCTCTAGTCTCTACGGCATTACTTATGCTACTTCTAAAATCGGACATTACCGGAAGTACTGAACCTTCTATGTTCCCCATCGTTAAATCATACATCGGGTCGTCCATACATAGTGCCTCTGTAGTCCCTTTAAAGAAAGGTGTATCTACCTCTATTCTCGCTATTGGCACGTGCTCTACCGACTTATTTAACAACATACACGGTGACTGTTTACCTACCAACTGGTCATCCGTAACTAAACTACGCCTAACTACCACACCTGTACAACCTGTATCCCTCATTACAATTACGTCCGTGCCATTCACTCTACCATCTGCCGTTGGAAGATTTGCATACGGAAAGAGACATGTTCCGATCTTCGTCATTACACCATCCGCTTTAACACAACAGCTACTACTCTCGGTTTTAATAACCGGACTATTACTACCTCTGCCTCTACCTCTACCTCGGTTTTGACCACCTCTACCTCTACCGAAATTCCATGGGTTGTTAAAACCTTGGTTCTGACTCCCTACATTGTTGTCCACTCTACTATTTTCACTAAAATTGTCTACGACAGCGGACACTTTCACCGCTTTCCTACACTCATGTGAAGCATGATTCCCATTACAGTGACGACAACGAATAAAAGGTCTACCTATGTTACCACTATTGCTACCTCCTCTAGCACCCATCGAACTACCTCCACCTCTATAGTTTCCACTCTGGCCTTTCTGTTTATGATCGTCCCCTTGCCTATCTCTAAAAGTTCTGTCTTTCGACACTACATTATGAGCTCCACCTCGAGCCTCGGCAAACTGATCTGCTTGTGTTGCCATTTCTCCTACACTAGCTAATTTTCTTTCTTTGAGAAATAAGAACAGATCTCTACTACAAACATTGAATAGCTGGTCCCGCAACAAGAAATCTACGAGGCCCTGATAAGTCTGCGCTATCTTCCCTAACTCTAACCACCTATCTAAGTAATTTCTAGACCTACTAATAAACTGAATAAATGACTCGCCTTTCTCAGGCAGACAAGCTCTAAACCGCTTTCTAAAACCTTCTTCAGTTAGCTCAAATCTCTTTAAAAGAGCATCCTTTAACTTGTCATAGTCAAGAGCATCTACACTAGGTAATCTAGAAAATACATCTAAGGCCTTACCTCTCAATAACGCACTTAAATGAACTGCCCACTTATCTTTGGTCCATTCCTGTAACTCAGCATAACGCTCGAACCGTAACAAGTAACTGTCCATGTTATCTTTGTCAGCATCAAAGTATGGTAACTTCGAACCTTTTAACTTCCCAGAATAACTATCTTTCCCTTCAGTTTTACTTTCCTTACTATGTGTCTTAGCTGCTTCCAACTCTAAAGCTAACTTATGATCAAACTCTTTTTGCTCCCTTTCCATTATCATCTTAGCCTTAGCTAGTCTACCATCTGTTTCGAACCTCTCATGTTCTAACTCTTGCTTCTCCTTTACTATTCTACTTTCTAATTCTACCTTCTCTTTATCATCATCTCGCTTCTCTTTAGCTAACCTACTTTCGAATTCTAAATTCTCTTTATCAGCATCCAACTTCTCTTTAGCTAATCTACTTTCTAATTCTAGCTTCTCTGTGGCTAGTCTACTTTCTTCATCTCGCTTCTCTTTAGCTAACCTACCTTCTAATTCTAACCTCTCTTTATCAGCATCTAGCTTCTCTTTAGCTAATCTACTTTCGAATTCTAGCTTCTCTGTAGCTAATCTACTTTCGAATTCTAGCCTATCTTTCTCTAATTCTCTTTCCTTAAGTCTAAATTCCCTTTCCCTAGCCTGTTCGTCTTTAACAAAGGTTCTAAGCTCCTCTCCAGCATACCCTAACTCCTTACCCATTTCCGTAAGATCCTTTATGGACGTCATGGTTATAGACATTGTGAACTACACACTACAATAATTACAATACACACGTCACTAATAATTCTACTCGACTAACTACTAATGGTAAGTCACTGTGTCCTCAGTAAATACCTGGGCATCATCATCGGACAAGTTACATACATATTAGTACTAGCGCTAACTACTAACGATTATGTGTAGATAGTATCTAGCTTCCACAAAACATATGCACTACATAAAATATCTTAATTTGATATTGGACATAAACCTTAAACAATCATCGAAATGTGTATAACATGTACATGTATATTTACTTCTCCCATCAATATAAGTATACTCGAGTGTCACAACATGAGTAGAACGTCTTGTTCGCCAACCTAATTGGATACTATATGTATATCAAGGGAGGTAAAAACAAACACCCAAATTATTGAGCAAAAGTGCCTCAGACCCACTCGTGTAGACCACTGCGACCTCGCGCCAAGGAAAGAACGGACAAAACAACAGTTTGGACTCACCCTACCCTTGTCGTGTCTTGACTTGTCTTCCAAGCTGTGGCCGTGATCGTCGACAGTCGCCTTGATGGATCAGAGGGTGGTACACAATTCTAAAATAATAAGTAGAGATTTAGTATATCATAATAAAGATCACTTATTGATTCTTTCCCTCCGTAGTCGCCCAAAATCCCACTACTCTGAAAACCAGTTGTCACAGGATGACCTTAGTGGTATGGCTAACTCAGGAAAGAATCAATGACGGTGAATGCATTTACATAAATTTAATGCAACTTTTAAAATATGTTTAATATATATACAATTATCTAAAAAAACAAGCGAATACACAAATGAACTATGAAAAGAATGTTCTCCTGAACGTTTAAGACGTTCTTAGTATTGTTATAAATACTGAATGTCTAAGACACTAAAGTGTTGTTAAAGCTATAACAATGTTGATCTAGCGCGATAACTGTGATGCGCGAGAGCTCATGAAGATGATGATGCGCGAATTCAATGGATGATTGTCATCAAATGCCTTCTGTAAGGGTTGATGACGCGATGCAATGATAGTTAATCTCCACTGAGATTGTGAATGATATTCCTCCAGTGAGGACTGGTAACGGGCCCACCTTGTGTCCCGGGGGTTGTCGTTAGTAAAACCTGGCTGCGCAGGTACGGGGACCGTCTCCACCGCTTGTAACGTTAGTCGTGGAAGCTTAGCTCCACTCCTGGATATCCAAACCTAGATGGCTTACTCCAACCCTGGATGGCTTATATCCTGGATGGCTTATATCCTTATATCCTGGATGGCTTATATCCTGGATGGCTTAGGCTGTAATTATACATACGTTTTAGATGTCGGTTGACAAACATAACAATCTTGCATAATTACCATTACCCAAACAAATCATTATTCGATCAATATATGTAAGCTGTACTAATGATGAGTAGCAATGTATACATATTCTACAACGCCATGTATACGCTATGTACGTCGCTGTTAATCAATGCCCCTAATACATGTAATATAAACATGATCAAATTACTCATATATTACACTCACTGAGTTATGCATGCACGCATTTATTCTTGTCACTCATCTCATTGTTAACTAATGTTGACAATCGTGTATTACAATCACCGAGTTATACGCCAACGTTAACTAATGCACCTAATATCCACTGTTATCAAATTAATATTGTTTTACAATTAATGATCAATTACAATAATTACATCTAATAAAGTAACTTCAAAATCATATGCTAGTCTAAAGTTATGTTTGAGAAACATCAATGCTAACCGGATGTCGTAACCGCCAAACAAGATGGCGCCGCCCACTGAATACAAATATACGATAAAAGTTTGATAAAACTACTAACCACATGTTGCCTGTGAAATTTGCCGTCCAATCTCTGTTCCAACAAAGTACTATCGATTATCCCGGCGATAGCTAGAAGACAATGGGTTTTATAGCAAACATTACGCCCAAATCATTATTTCCCCCGTTCAGTCCGTGACAAACGTGGCTAAATCTACAGTATTGAATCTACACGACAGGCCCCTTATACAATTTTGCCGTTTAAGGAAAATATACCTATACGTTTACATGCATTAGCACAAAACTAAACTTATGACACGGCCTCTCTGGCGGCCACTTAAAATGTGCACGCTTTTACGTGTTACATGAATAGATCATGAATATTGTGAAATTGTTTCAACTCGAACAATAGATTTTGGGTGTAACCGATACAAGAGCTATATACGACCAGTACGCTCTACCCGTGACATTTTGTGACAAGCTTACCCATGAGGTATTTTTTGAAATCGTCATTTTTTACTGTTTCCAGCACTGTTTGCCCTTTCACATTCTTTGTCTGCACATCACAACCCCATTCTATTAGATACTGAAAAACACAACAAAACATATATTCTCTATTTAGTAGTTGTAATTATCTTTTACGCATATTTTTTGACCACTTGTGTTTTTTTAGTGGGTTGTTAACGTAATTTTTCAGCACATTTTAGGCTATGTATGACTTTTAGTGGTGGCCATCCACTTATTTCTGGGTAAAACCAGTAACGATAAGAATCAGCAATGATAAGAATCGACACTTTCGAACCCGCAGCAGTGAGAGGCAAAAAAGTGTCAAACGTGTCTTTATCTTCTCGACCACAATGAGTATATGCATAAACTACCGATAAAATACAGGTTTCATTGGGGAAAAAAACAGCGTCAGAAACTGAGCATAATGTATGTGCAGGGAAAATGACAAATGTCTGCCTCATTTTCCTAAAATGAAAAAGAAAAGCCAGTTTCTATTTCTTTCTTCAAGTCATAGTGACATTTGACCTTATAAACTTGTAGTCAGTTTGGTCTGCGTACATAGGTGGTATTAAAGGGACACATGGCAATCTTGAATTTTTTTTGAAAACTCGCGGCGTCTAATAACTTTTTTTTTATTACTTTTTTTTTATGAAAATATTTGGTTTTTAATTTGCACAATTGTACAATATTAAACACACATACTTACAAACAGAAGTTACATTTTCTAAATACATGTTTACAGAATATAAATCAACAAAACACAAGTTTTATTATACACTTGTGTCTCTCAAAAAATAAGATTATGTTAGATATGATAGGAGATAGGATGTTAGAACGCTAATGAAAGGACAGGATAGATAAAAGGAATAGCAGAGAATAGAATAGGATTTATAGTTCCACCAACAGCTAAGGTAATATCGCAACTTTCCAGCTTCCATCAAAGACCCCCGGTGCCACTCCGGTCAATTTTCGTATACGGGCGGGCACTTTGGAAAAAACAAAAACGTTCCGCAAGCCAGCTGGATAGCTTCCTCAAATAAAGATTCCTAGGCCCTTGAGGGATCGAAGAGAAGAATAGAAGTGTACCACAACACTGTACGAGTTGTTTTAAACTTGGTCAATTCTGAGCTGCAAAATGTTCGCATTTATTGTTATGTTGTCTTAATTTGTCCCTAGATGCCGCTATTATTCTTTCTATATTTTCAGTTTTGTTTAAATATATTATAAAGGTTGCAACAAATTAGTTTTTCTATATAACTTGCAATTGTTTAACCATTAATATTAATTATAAGAATAATATAAAGCAAAATATCTTTTTATTTGCTACCTTTTGATTTTAATGCACCAATACTATGTTTAAAGACAAAAGAAAAAACTTTTTTTTATTTAATTATATATATGCAAGCAAGTTTTTAAGTCAAAATGATACTGGATTAATAAATCGAGGTTCTTATTTTAATGCTTGATAAAAACTTCAAAATTGCCTAATGTACCTTTAAGAACTAGACAACTAGACCACTACAGGCATACTGAGGAGACATATAATTATGTTGACCTACATGACAAACTCTGCGCTGCAGGGCCTCCACTGCCAGGTTGATGGGGGCACACTTGTAGTTGTTCTTTATGTCGACACGTGCACCATTCTCCAGCAATAATCTCACAACATCCTGTACAACACAAATATTAAAGACAAGATATCAAACGCAATATTTCTGTGACGTTCGTGAACTTCTGCCAGTTTCAAGGAGTGGCAATCACGAATATGTTAATGCATAATCGGTAAAAAAAATAATTCATGACATAAGATCTGCTAGGTTTCTGTATCTCTGCCAAACCATTTTTGAGGATTGGCAATGACAAATATGAAAATAAACTTTAAATGGTGATAGCTTGTTTAAAATTCCTAAGATGATTTGTTTCCTGACAGCTGTAAAATCTATAAATGTAGCTAGAGATTGCCAGAGTTATACTGTCTACACTTATATAAGATATCATTCATCAGCTACAGAGACTGCCAGAGTAATATTGTCTATACTTATTCATCAACTATAGAAATTGCCAGAGTAATACAGAAGGTATCACTCATCAGTTTTAAAGATTGTCAGAGCAATACAGAACATATCATTCATCAGTTTTAGAGATTGCCAGAGCAATACAGAAGTTATCATTCATCAGTTTTAGAGATTGCAAGCAATACAGAAGTTATCATTCATCAGTTTTAGAGATTGCCAGAGCAATACAAAACCTATCATTCATCAGTTTTAGAGATTGCCAGAGCAATACAAAACCTATCATTCATCAGTTTTAGAGATTGCCAGAGCAATACAAAACCTATCATTCATCAGTTTAAGAGATTGCCAGAGCAATACAAAACCTATCATTCATCAGTTTTAGAGATTGCCAGAGCAATACAAAACCTATCATTCATCAGTTTTAGAGATTGCCAGAGAAATAGATGGTATCATTCATCAAATCTAGAGATTGTCAGAATAATACAGAAGGTATCCTTCATCAGCTACAGAGACGGCCAGAGTAATATTTTATATACTTATTCATTAGCTCTAGAGATTATCAGATCAATACAGAAGATAATTTTCATCTGTTTTAGAGATTGCCAGAACAATAGAGAAGATATCATTCATGAGCTTGGAGATTGCCAGAGTAATATTGCTTGGGCTTATAGAAGGTATCAGTTTTAAAGATTGCCAGAGCAATTCAGAAGGTATAACTCATCAGTTTTAGAGATTACCAGAGCAATATCATAAGAAGATATCATTCCTCAGCTTTAAGATTGCCAAAGCAATATTATCTATAATTATAGAAAGTTTCATTCGTCACTACAAAATATACCTTCAAATCAAATAAGCAGTTCACATTTTTTTGCTTAATTATTACTAAAACTTAAAATGAATATTATTAGACAAAAAAATCAAAAGTAAATATAGAGTCTGAAGCTGCATGATACTTACAAAATGTCCCATCCTGCACGCCCAGTGTAGAGCAGTGTTGCCCGACTTGGGCTCCTTACAATTTATGAATGATGAATCTTCGCGGAAAAACATTATCATCTTTTCCACTGTCTCGTACTCGGAATCTCTCGCACTCTTGATAAAGAGCCGTTGCCACGTCGTCGTGTTGCCCGGGAACACTTGATACAGGAAGAATGATCCGGTCTTCAACTGTTTGTTTCTACTTGGGGCCTCAAAAAAGAACTGCCGAGACAAAACAAGTTGCAATTTTAAATGAATTCAAAAACAGTGACAAAACTTACGTATAAATATCTTGGTAAGAGGGTAGGTTATTTCTTGATTTAAAATATGTATATATGGAGTTCGCTTTCAATGATCTTTCAGTCAATCAGATGGTGACTGCTCATAGCAGTGACTGTTATGCTCAACTTTATAGCGCTGCCACACTAGAATACCACACATCAGACACATGGCATTTACTCTCCCAAGTCACATTATACCGACACCTGGGTCGACCAGTCTTAGATCTACCCCCAGCACGTGAGGCAGATGCTCTACAATTAGGCCATGAGGTGGTTCCCTGATTTAAAATCGTAACAAAACTTTCATAATATACAACTAGTTTTGGTAAAACATCAGATGATTTTCCATCTACCTTCTTTTAAGAAAAAAAAAGTGTTTTAAGGATACAAATAATATTTCCATTTATATAGGAGTGCATGATGTTTTAATTATATTTTTAATTTGTGTACATTTTGTTAAAGCGGGTACATCAGGCTTTTTCTAGATTTAAATAAAAAAATCCAATTCATGAAAAAATGTCAATAAGTGTTAGTACTATGTTGTTCAGTTCAAGTTTGAATTCACCACAGATGTTGAATGATATTGGGTTTAAATCAACCCTCATTAAGTGGTCCGAGTATTAACTTTCATACCCTATCCAACCCCTTCTGAAGAAGTGAAAACGGGGTTGGCTGGGGTATGAAATAAAACCTTAATATCGGCTTGAAAGGTTTGCATATTGTAAAGTTGAAACATTTAATAGGTAATATTAAACAGGTTATCTCATTTTCTGCAGTAAAATGTTTTTAAACATGTTTTATTGTCGAAATATCCGTTATAAAATCCTGCTAATATAAGCTTTCCCATTGCTTAATGGAATAAGGGCGGGACCATATAATGCTGGTAAATAACCTAGGATAGCTTACATACATTACTTTGCAGAATGAACTACCTTGTAGGTAAATAAGGAGTCATTTCTAGGCTCATTCACTATGTTTAGGTTCTATAGAATAGAAAACATCATTATTTGTCAATTTTAAGTTGAACCCCTAAACCCCCAAGAAAACCTTGATATATTCCCTTTAAGCCCAAACTGCTACGAGCACAACTTACATCATATTGTGGGTAGTCTGCAGGACTGATCTCAATAACTTGTCCTGGTAGGTCGGGTAGATGTAACGTATCCTTTATTGAAGCTGAAATATAGGCAATTATCATAATTCACCCTTACAGTGTTCTCTACAATGTCAACTTGAAATAAAATCCATTACATTGTATTTTCAAGTTTTTAATAAATATCTGACAGTTTTGACTGTTGAAAAAATACATATCAAGGTTATGGACTCAAAGATGATAGAAATGGCAACAGGCAGATGGACATTCTATAATCAGAATATAAAATATGCCATAAAAAAGGTAAAAACAAAGCTTTCAAAATTTGACAAAAACTTTTTAACTGATAACATAATTATAAGCTAAATTCAGTATAATAGGATTATTAATATAGTAATGTGTTCTGGAAGTTTGTATCACCTGCCAGATCAGGATCGCACGAGAGGCGGAGCCTAGAGTGTGATCCTGATCTGGCATTTACCTACAAGAGGTGATACTAGCTTCAGAACAAGTTACTATAGTAATGATCCTTTTATTATATACCTCTTTACATTTCATTAAAATAGAATACATGTATCAAAAACAACAAATTAAAACAAAATTATATAAAGTCAAATTAACTGAAAACCACCAACAGGAAAGACATGAAAACATGTACATTACACGCGCATGAAAACATGTACATTACATTGCAACAACTACAACTGTGTTCATTACACATCAAATTCTGGTGAATGTTAAAACACCCATTGTTCTTAATGTATAACTACCTAGGCAATCCCCAACATTCCAATCTGACATTTTCGAAAATCTATTTTTAGTAGCAAACTGATAACCTGTAGTGTGATACGGGTTGTTGTATTCCATTGTAAGAAAATGAAGGTACTGTGTATATATTATTGATAGGTATATAATAAATGTTCATATCACATTCTGGGTGAGGTACAGAAAAATAACAGGTAAAAATATAATTTTGGAATTTTAAATGTGTTGCCATCCCCCATTTTGTTTATCTCAATATCAAACATGAATCCACTTCAATTAATTCAGAACTGTGCTTATAAAGTTCAATGTAGTACCCTTGTATGCATATGTCTACAAGATTCCTCTCACTCTTTAAATGCTACAAAACAACATCCCTTCATTTTATACAGAATTATTTAATTGTAACCCAGGTCGAAACATATTTCTCCATTTGATTTCTTTCATTAAAATCTTGTACAGATGTTTGTAATATTTAAATTTTACCCTTAGATCTGTTTGTAAAATCTTCAATGTACTCCTCCGTCTCGCGGTTCTTCAGGACGAGTCTGCGACCTTCACTCAGTGTCTCCTTGCTCG
>JAWPHD010020724.1:0-30736 GCA_037043455.1 Cyrtodaria siliqua | reverse complement strand
ATATATTCAGTTCTTACACATATATATTCAGTTCTTACACATATATATTCAGTTCTTAAGCATATATATTGAGTTCTTAAGCATATATATTCAGTTCTTACGCTTATATATTAAGTTCTTAGACATATATATTCAGTTCTTACGCATATATATTCAGTTCTTACGCATATATATTCAGTTCTTACACATATATATTCAGTTGCATATATATTTAGTTATTACGCATATATATTGAGTTCTTAAGCATATATATTCAGTTCTTAAGCTAATATATTGAGTTCTTAGACATATATATTCAGTTCTTACGCATATATATTCAGTTCTTACACATATATATTCAGTTGCATATATATTCAGTTCTTACGCATATGTATTCAGTTCTTACACATATATATTCAGTTGCATATATATTCAGTTCTAACGCATATATATTCCGTTCTTACGCATACATATTCAGTTCTTACGTATATATATTCAGTTCTTACACATATATATTCAGTTGCATATATATTCAGTTCTTACGCATATGTATTCAGTTCTTACACATATATATTCAGTTGCATATATATTCAGTTCTAACGCATATATATTCCGTTCTTACGCATATATATTCAGTTATTACGTATATATATATTAAGTTCTTACGCATATATATTCAGTTCTTACGCATATATATTCAGTTCTTACACATATATATTCAGTTGCATATATATTCAGTTCTTACGCATATATATTCAGTTCTTAAGCGTATATATTCAGTTCTTACGCTTATACATTAAGTTCTTAGACATATATATTCAGTTCTTACGCATATATATTCAGTTTTTTCGCATATATATTCAGTTCTTACACATATATATTCAGTTGCATATATATTCAGTTCTTACGCATATATATTCAGTTCTTACTCATATATATTCAGTTCTTACGTATATATATTCAGTTCTGACGCATATATATTCAGTTATTACGCATATATATTCCGTTCTTACACACATATATTGAGTTTTACGCATATATATTCAGTTCTTACACAAATATATTCAGTTTTACGCGTATATATTCAGTTCTTACGCATATATATTCAGTTCTTACACATATATATTCAGTTTTTACACATATATATTCAGTTCTTACACATATATATTCCGTTCTTACACATATATATTCTGTTCTTACGCATATATATTCCGTTCTTACACATATATATTCAGTTCTTACACATATATATTCAGTTCTTAAGCATATATATTGAGTTCTTAAGCATATATATTCAGTTCTTACGCTTATATATTAAGTTCTTAGACATATATATTCAGTTCTTACGCATATATATTCAGTTCTATAGGTTATTGCATTTGTATGGCTAGATATTACTTGGAACGAGTTGTTTTGGCAAAGGACGACGAGCTTGCGAGTCGTCCTGCGCCAAAACAACGAGTTCCAAGTAATATTTAGCCATACAAATTCAATAACCTTTTTATTGTATACTTTCATATTGTTTTCGATCAATGTTAATTGTATGACTATTACTTTTCATTGTATTTGTGTTATTTTTATAGCTTTTGATGGAATTGCCATTCATTTTCATTTTGTGTGGATGATTATTTTTCGCGAAAACGACGTCGACGTCGGATGACGTCATTAAAAACAACAAGCCATTTTCTAAAGTTTGTTTACCATTCGATAACGTTAAAAACAGTGGGTGAGTGACCATTTCAGTTATTTTATCAATTTTTGCCATAAAAGGTTGAAAAAAAAAGGTATTATTTTGTTGACACTATAGGAAGGATTCCGTTATTTTTATTTGAAAGTAGTTCCTTATTTCTATTTCGCGGCTCTGAGCAAGCACGAGCAAAAGTTCCCGTGCAATATGAATGCGTGCAATATCGTAGAATATTGCACGCTTAGCACAATGGAAACTAAACGGGACAATATGAAAGTATACAATAATTACGCATATATATTCAGTTCTTATACATATATATTCAGTTGCATATATATTCAGTTCTTACGCATATATATTCAGTTCTTACGCATATATATTCAGTTCTTACGCATATATATTCAGTTCTTACACATATATATTCAGTTCTTACACATATATATTCCGTTCTTACACATATATATTCTGTTCTTACGCATATATATTCCGTTCTTACACATATATATTCCGTTCTTACACATATATATTATAGGTTATTGCATTTGTATGGCTAAATATTACTTGGAACGAGTTGTTTTTGCAAAGGACAACGAGCTTGCGAGTCGTCCTGCTCCAAAACAACGAGTTCCAAGTAATATTTAGCCATACAAATTCAATAACCTTTTTATTGTATACTTTCATATAGTTTTTGATCAATGTTAATTGTATGACTATTACTTTTCATTGCATTTGTGTTATTTTTATAGCTTTTGATGGAATTCCTATCTTGCCATTCAGTTTCATTTTGTGTGGATGATTATTTTGCGCGAAAATGACGTCGACGTCGGATGACGTCATTAAAAACAACAAGCGATTTTCTGAAGTTTGTTTACCATTCGATAACGTTAAAAACAATGGGTGAGTGACCATTTGAATTATTTTATCAATTTTTGCCATAAAAGGTTGAAAAAAAACTCGTATTTTTTTGTTGACACTATAGAAAAGGTTCCGTTATTTTTATTTGAAAGTAGTTCCTTATTTCTATTTCGCGGCTCTTAGCAAGCACGAGCAAAAGTTCCCGTGCAATATCAATGCGTGCAATATCGTAGAATATTGCACGCTTAGCTCAATGCAAACTAAACAGGACAATATGAAAGTATACAATAATCCGTTCTTACACATATATATTCCGTTCTTACGCATATATATTCAGTTCTTACGCATATATATTCAGTTCTTACACATATATATTCAGTTCTTACACATATATATTCCGTTCTTACACATATATATTCCGTTCTTACGCATATATATTCCGTTCTTACACATATATATTCCGTTCTTACACATATATATTCCGTTCTTACACATATATATTCCGTTCTTACGCATATATATTCAGTTCTTTCGCATATATATTCAGTTCTAACACATATATATTCCATTCTTACACATATATATTCAGTCTTACACATATATATTCCGTTCTTACACATATATTTTTCGTTCTTACAAATATATATTCCGTTCTTACACATATATATTCCCTTTTTACGCATATATATTCCGTTTTACACATGTATATTCCGTTCTTACACATATATATTGCATTCTTACACATATATATTCCGTTCTTACGCATATATATTCAGTTCTTACGCATATATATTCAATTCTTACGGATATATATTCAGTTCTTAGACGTATATATTCAGTTCTTACGCATATGTATTCAGTTCTTACGCATATATATTCAGTTCTTACACATATGTATTCAGTTTAAAGCATATATATTCAGTTCTTAAGCATATATATTGAGTTCTTACGCATATATATTCAGTTCTTACGCATATATATTCAGTTCTTAGACATATATATTCAGTTCTTACGCATATATATTCAGTACTTACGCATATATATTCAGTTCTTACACATATATATTCAGTTTTACGCATATATATATTCAGTTCTTACGCATATATATTCAGTTCTCACGCATATATATTCAGTTCTTACGCATATATATTCAGTTTTTACACATATATATTCAGTCTTACGCATATATATTCAGTTCTTACACATATATATTCAGTTCTTACACATATATATTCAGTTTTTACACATATATATTCAGTTCTTACACATATATATAACGTTCTTATACATATATATTCCGATCTTACGCATATATATTCCGTTCTTACATATATATATTCCGTTCTTACACATATATATTCCGTTCTTACGTATATATATTCAGTTCTTACGCATATATATTCAGTTCTTACACATATATATATTCAGTTTTACGCATATATATTCAGTTCTTACGCATATATATTCAGTTCTTACGCATATATATTCAGTTCTTACGCATATATATTCAGTTCTTACACATATATATTCATTTTTGCGCAAATATATTCAGTTCTTACGCATATATATTCAGTTCTTACACATATATATTCAGTTCTTACACATATATATTCAGTTCTTACACATATATTCCGTTCTTACACATATATATTCCGTTTTTACGCATATATATTCCGTTCATACACATATATATTCCGTTCTTACACATATATATTCCGTTCTTAAGCATATATATTCAGTTCTTACGCATATATATTCAGTTCTTACACATATATATTCAGTTCTTAAACATATATATTCAGTTCTTACACATATATATTCCGTTTTTACACATATATTCCATTCTTACGCATATATATTCCGTTCTTACACATATATATTCCGTTCTTACACATATATATTCAGTTCTTAAGCATATATATTCAGTTCTTACGAATATATATTCAGTTCTTACGCATATATATTCAGTTCTTAGACATATATATTCAGTTCTTACGCATATATATTCAGTTCTTACGCATATATATTCAGTTCTTACACATATATATTCAATTTTACGCAATATAGTCAGTTTTTACGCATATATATTCAGTTCCTGCGCATATATATTCAGTTCTTACGCATATATATTCAGTTCTTACAAATATATATTCAGTTTTACGCATATATATTTAGTTCTTACGCATATATTTTCTGTTCTTACACATATATATTCAGTTCTTACACATATATATTCAGTTCATACACATATATATTCAGTTCTTACAAATATATATTCAGTTCTTACACATATATATTCCTTTCATACACATATATTTTCCGTTCTTACAAATATATATTCCGTTCTTACACATATATATTCCGTTCTTACGCATATATATTCCGTTCTTACACATATATATTCCGTTCTTACACATATATATTCCGTTCTTACACATATATATTCCGTTCTTACGCATATATATTCAGTTCTTAGACATATATATTCAGTTCTTACGCATATATATTCAGTTTTACGCATATATATTCAGTTCTTACGCATATATATTCAGTTCTTACGCATATATATTCAGTTCTTAGACGCATATATATTCAGTTTTTACACATATTTTCCGTTCTTACGCATATATATTCAGTTCTTACGCATATATATTCAGTTCTTACGGAGATATATTCAGTTCTTAGACATATATATTCAGTTCTTACGCATATATATTCCGTTCTTAGACATAAATATTCCGTTCTTACACATATATATTCCGTTCTTACGTATATATTCAGTTCTTACGGATATATATTCAGTTCTTAGACATATATATTCAGTTCTTACGCATATATATTCAGTTCTTAGACATATATATTCAGTTCTTACGCATATATATTCAGTTCTTACACATATATATTCAGTTTTACGCATATATATTCAGTTCTTACACATATATATTCAGTTTTACGCATATATATTCAGTTCTTACGCATATATATTCTGTTCTTACACTTATATATTCAATTCTTACACATATATATTCAGTACTTACACATATATATTCCGTTATTACACATATATCTTCCGTTCTTACAAATATATATTCCGTTCTTACACATATATATTCCGTTCTTACGCATATATATTCCGTTCTTACACAAATATATTCCGTTCTTACACATATATATTCCGTTCTTACTCATATATATTAAGTTCTTACGCATATATATTCAGTTCCTAAGCATATATATTGAGTTATTACGCATATATTCAGTTTTTGCACATTTATATTCAGTTCTTATGCATATATATTCAGTTCTTACACATATTTATTCCGTTCTTACGCATATATATTCCGTTCTTACACATATATATTCAGTTCTTACACATATATATTCAGTTCTTACGCATATATATTCAGTTCTTACACATATATATTCCGTTCTTACGCATATATATTCCGTTCTTACACATATATTTTCCGTTCTTACACATATATATACCGTTCTTACGCATATATATTGAGTTCTTACGCATATATATTCAGTTCCTAAGCATATATATTCGGTTCTTACGCATATATATTCAGTTCTTAAGCATATATATTCAGTTCTTACACATATATATTCAGTTTTACGCATATATATTCAGTTCTTACGCATATATTTTCAGTTCTTACGCATATATATTCAGTTATTACGCATATATATTCAGTTCTTACGCATATATATTCAGTTCTTACGCATATATATTCAGTTCTTACGGATATATATTCAGTTCTTACACATATATATTCAGTTTTACGCATATATATTCAATTATTACGCATATATATTCAGTTCTTACACATATATATTCAGTTCTTACACATATATATTCAGTTCTTACACATATATATTCCGTTCGTACACATATATATTCCGTTCTTACACATATATATTCCGTTCTTACACATATATATTCAGTTTTATGCATATATATTCAGTTCTTACGCATATATATTCAGTTCGTACACATATATATTCAGTTCTTACACATATATATTCAGTTCTTACACATATATGTTCAGTTCTTACACATATATATTCAGTTCTTACACATATATATTCCGTTCTTACATATATATTTTCCGTTCTTACAAATATATATTCCGTTCTTATACATATATTCCGTTCTTACGCATATATATTCCGTTCTTACACATATATATTCCGTTCTTACACATAAATATTTCGTTCTTACACATATATATTCCGTTCTTACGCATATATATTCCGTTCTTACACATATATATTCAGTTCTTACACATATATATTCAGTTCTTAAGCATATATATTGAGGTCTTAAGCATATATATTCAGTTCTTACTCTTATATATTAAGTTCTTAGACATATATATTCAGTTCTTACGCATATATATTCAGTTCTTACGCATATATATTCAGTTCTTACACATATATATTCAGTTGCATATATATTCAGTTCTTACGCATATATATTCAGTTCTTACGCATATATATTCAGTTCTTACGCATATATATTCCGTTCCTACACATATATATTCTGTTTTAAGCATATATATTCTGTTCTTACACATATATATTCAGTTTTACGCGTATATATTCAGTTCTTACGCATATATATTCAGTTCTTACACATATATATCCAGTTCTTACACATATATATTCAGTTTTTACACATATATATTCCTTTCTTACACATATATATTCCGTTCTTTCGCATATATATTCCGTTCTTACAAATATATTCCGTTCTTACACATATATATTCCGTTCTTACACATATATATTCCGTTCTGACGCATATATTCCGTTCTTACACATATATATACAGTTATTACACATATATATATTCCGTTCTTAGACATATATTTTCCGTTCTTACAAATATATATTCCGTTCTTACACATATATATTCCCTTCTTACGCATATATATTCCGTTTTTACACATGTATATTCCGTTCTTACACATATATATTCCGTTCGTACACATATATTTTCCGTTCTTACACATATATATTCCGTTCTTACACATATATATTCAGTTTTATGCATATATATTCAGTTCTTACGCATATATATTCAGTTCGTACACATATATATTCAGTTCTTAAACATATATATTCAGTTCTTACACATATATGTTCAGTTCTTACACATATATATTCAGTTCTTACACATATATATTCCGTTCTAACATATATATTATCCGTTCTTACAAATATATATTCCGTTCTTATACATATATTCCGTTCTTACGCATATATATTCCGTTCTTACACATATATATTCCGTTCTTACACATAAATATTTCGTTCTTACACATATATATTCCGTTCCTACGCATATATATTCCGTTCTTACACATATATATTCAGTTCTTACACATATATATTCAGTTCTTAAGCATATATATTGAGTTCTTAAGCATATATATTCAGTTCTTACTCTTATATATTAAGTTCTTAGACATATATATTCAGTTCTTACGCATATATATTCAGTTCTTACGCATATATATATTCAGTTCTTACACATATATATTCAGTTGCATATATATTCAGTTCTTACGCATATATATTCAGTTCTTACGCATATATATTCAGTTCTTACGCATATATATTCCGTTCCTTCACATATATATTCTGTTTTAAGCATATATATTCTGTTCTTACACATATATATTCAGTTTTACGCGTATATACTAAGTTCTTACGCATATATATTCAGTTCTTACACATATATATCCATTTCCTACACATATATATTCAGTTTTTACGCATATATATTCCTTTCTTACACATATATATTCCGTTCTTTCGCATATATATTCCGTTCTTACAAATATATTCCGTTCTTACACATATATATTCCGTTCTTACACATATATATTCCGTTCTGACGCATATATTCCGTTCTTACACATATATATACAGTTATTACACATATATATATTCCGTTCTTACACATATATTTTCCGTTCTTACAAATATATATTCCGTTCTTACACATATATATTCCCTTCTTACGCATATATATTCCGTTTTTACACATGTATATTCCGTTCTTACACATATATATTCCGTTTTTACACATGTATATTCCATTTTTACATATATATATTCAGTTCTTACACATATATATTCAGTTCTTACACATATATATTCCGTTCGTACACATATATTTTCCGTTCTTACACATATATATTCCGTTCTTACACATATATATTCAGTTTTATGCATATATATTCAGTTCTTACGCATATATATTCAGTTCTTACACATATATATTCAGTTCTTACACATATATTCAGTTCTTACACATATATTTTCCGTTCTTACAAATATATATTCCGTTCTTACACATATATATTCCCTTCTTACGCATATATATTCCGTTTTTACACATGTATATTCCGTTCTTACACATATACATTCCGTTTTTACACATGTATATTCCGTTCTTACACATATATATTGCATTCTTACACATATATATTCAGTTCTTACGCATATATATTCAGTTCTTACACATATATATTCAGCTTTACGCATATATATTCAGTTCTTACGCATATATATTTAGTTCTTACGCATATATATTCAGTTCTTACGCATATATATTCAGTTCTTACGCATATATATTCAGTTCTTACACATATATTACGTTCTTACGCATATATATTCAGTTCTTACGCATATATATTCAGTTCTTACGGATATATATTCAGTTCTTAGACATATATATTCAGTTCTTACACATATATTTTTAGTTCTTACACATATATATTCAGTTCTTACACATACATATTCCGTTCTTACACATATATATTCAGTTCTTACACATATATATTCCGTTCGTACACATATATTTTCCGTTCTTACACATATATATTCCGTAATTACACATATATATTCCGTTCTTACGCATATATATTCCGTTCTTACACATATATATTCCGTACTTACACATATATATTTCGTTCTTACACATATATATTCCGTTCTTACGCATAAATATTCAGTTCTTACGCATATATATTCAGTTTTTAAGGATATATATTCAGTTCTTAGACATATATATTCAGTTCTTACGCATATATATTCAGTTCTTACTCATATATATTCAGTTCTTACACATATATATTCAGTTTTACACATATATATTCAGTTCCTACGCATATATATTCAGTTATTACGCAAATATATTCAGTTCTTACGCATATATATTCAGTTCTTACACATATATATTCAGTTTTACGCATATATATTCAGTTTTTAAGCATATATATTGAGTTCTTACGCATATATATTCAGTTCTTGCGCATATATATTCAGTTCTTAGACATATATATTCAGTTCTTTCGCATATATATTCAGTTCTTACGCATATATATTCAATTCTTACACATATATATTCAGTTTTACGCATATATATTCAGTTCTTACGCATTTATATTTAGTTCTTACGCATATATATTCAGTTCTTACGCATATATATTCAGTTCTTACGCATATATATTCAGTTCTTACACATATATTACGTTCTTACGCATATATATTCAGTTCTTACGCATATATATTCAGTTCTTACGGATATATATTCAGTTCTTAGACATATATATTCAGTTCTTACGCATATATATTCAGTTCTTACGCATATATATTCCGTTCTTACACATATATATTCCGTTCTTACATATATATATTCCGTTCTTACACATATATATTCAGTTCTTACGGATATGTATTCAGTTCTTAGAAATATATATTCAGTTCTTACGCATATATATTCAGTTCTTACACATATATATTCAGTTTTACGCATATATATTCAGTTCTTAAGCATATATATTGAGTTCTTACGCATATATATTCCGTTCTTACACATATATATTCAGTTTTACGCATATATATTCAGTTCTTACGCATATATATTCAGTTCTTACACTTATATATTCAGTTCTTACACATATATATTCCGTTCTTACACATATATATTCCGTTCTTACACATATATTTTCCGTTCTTACAAATATATATTCCGTTCTTTCAAATATATATTCAGTTCTTACGCATATATATTCAGTTCTTACACATATATTACGTTCTTACGCATATATATTCAGTTCTTACGCATATATATTCAGTTCTTACGGATATATATTCAGTTCTTAGACATATATATTCAGTTCTTACACATATATTTTCAGTTCTTACACATATATATTCAGTTCTTACACATACATATTCCGTTCTTACACATATATATTCAGTTCTTACACATATATATTCAGTTCTTACACATATATATTCCGTTCGTACACATATATTTTCCGTTCTTACACATATATATTCCGTTATTACACATATATATTCCGTTCTTACGCATATATATTCCGTTCTTACACATATATATTCCGTACTTACACATATATATTTCGTTCTTACACATATATATTCCGTTCTTACGCATACATATTCAGTTCTTACGCATATATATTCAGTTTTTAAGGATATATATTCAGTTCTTAGACATATATATTCAGTTCTTACGCATATATATTCAGTTCTTACTCATATATATTCAGTTCTTACACATATATATTCAGTTTTACACATATATATTCAGTTCTTACGCTTATATATTCAGTTATTACGCAAATGTATTCAGTTCTTACGCATATATATTCAGTTCTTACACATATATATTCAGTTTTACGCATATATATTCAGTTTTTAAGCATATATATTGAGTTCATACGCATATATATTCTGTTCTTGCGCATATATATTCAGTTCTTAGACATATATATTCAGTTCTTACGCATATATATTCAGTTCTTACGCAAATATATTCAGTTCTTACACATATATTACGTTCTTACGCATATATATTCAGTTCTTACGCATATATATTCAGTTCTTACGGATATATATTCAGTTCTTAGACATATATATTCAGTTCTTACGCATATATATTCAGTTCTTACGCATATATATTCCGTTCTTACACATATATATTCCGTTCTTACATATATATATTCCGTTCTTACACATATATATTCAGTTCTTACGGATATGTATTCAGTTCTTAGAAATATATATTCAGTTCTTACGCATATATATTCAGTTCTTACACATATATATTCAGTTTTACGCATATATATTCAGTTCTTAAGCATATATATTCAGTTTTAAGCATATATATTCAGTTCTTACACATATATATTCAGTTTTACGCATATATATTCAGTTCTTACGCATATATATTCAGTTCTTACACTTATATATTCAGTTCTTACACATATATATTCCGTTCTTACACATATATATTCCGTTCTTACACATATATTTTCCGTTCTTACAAATATATATTCCGTTCTTTCAAATATATATTCCGTTCTTACGCATATATATTCCGTTCTTACACATATATATTCCGTTCTTACACATATATATACCGTTCTTACGCATATATATTGAGTTCTTACGCATATATATTCAGTTCCTAAGCATATATATTGAGTTCTTACACATATATTCAGTTTTTACACATATATATTCAGTTCTTAGACATATATATTCAGTTCTCACGCATATATATTCAGTTCTAACGCATATATATTCAGTTCTTACACGTATATATTCAGTTTTACGCATATATATTCAGTTCTAAAGCATATATATTAAGTTCTTACGCATATATATTCAGTTCTTACGCATATATATTCAGTTCTTACGCATATATATTCCGTTCTTACGCATATATATTCAGTCTTACGCATATATATTCAGTTCTTACGCATATATATTCCCTTCTTACACATATATATTCAGTTCTTACGCATATATATTCGCTTCTTACACATATGTATTCCTTTCTTACACATATATATTCCGTTCTTACGCATATATATTCCGTTCTTACAAATATATATTCCGTTCTTACACATATATATTCCGTTCTTACACATATATATTCCGTTCTTACGCATATATTCAGTTCTTACAAATATATATTCCGTTCTTACACATATATATTCCGTTCTTACGCATATATATTCCGTTCTTACAAATATATATTTCGTTCTTACACATATATATTCCGTTCTTACACATATATATTCCGTTCTTACGCATATATTCAGTTCTTACGCATATATATTCAGTTCTTACACATATATATTCCGTTATTACACATATATATTCAGTTATTACACGTATATATTCCGTTCTTACACATATATTTTCCTCTCTTACAAATATATATTCCGTTCTTACACATATATATTCCCTTCTTACGCATATATATTCCGTTTTTACACATGTATATTCCGTTCTTACACATATATATTCCGTTTTTACACATGTATATTCCGTTCTTACACATATATATTGCATTCTTACACATATATATTCCGTTCTTACGCCTATATATTGAGTTCTTACGCATATATATTCAATTCTTACGGATATATATTCAGTTCTTAGACATATATATTCAGTTCTTACGCATATATATTCAGTTCTTACGCATATATATTCAGTTCTTACACATATGTATTCAGTTTTACGCATACATATTCAGTTCTAAAGCATATATATTGAGTTCTTACGCATATATATTCAGTTCTTACGCATATATATTCAGTTCTTACGCATATATATTCAGTTCTTATGCATATATATTCAGTCTTACGCATATATATTCAGTTCTTACACATATATATTCAGGTCTTACACATAGATATTCAGTTTTTACACATATATATTCAGTTCTTACACATATATATTCAGTTCTTACACATACATATTCAGTTCTTACACATATATATTCCGTTCTTACACATATATTTTCCGTTCTTACAAATATATATTCCGTTCTTAGACATATATATTCCGTTCTTACACATATATTTTCCGTTTTTACACATGTATATTCCGTTCTTACACATATATATTGCATTCTTACACATATATATTCCGTTCTTACGCCTATATATTGAGTTCTTACGCATATATATTCAATTCTTACGGATATATATTCAGTTCTTAGACATATATATTCAGTTCTTACGCATATATATTCAGTTCTTACGCATATATATTCAGTGCTTACACATATGTATTCAGTTTTACGCATATATATTCAGTTCTAAAGCATATATATTGAGTTCTTACGCATATATATTCAGTTCTTACGCATATATATTCAGTTCTTACGCATATATATTCAGTTCTTATGCATATATATTCAGTCTTACGCATATATATTCAGTTCTTACACATATATATTCAGGTCTTACACATATATTTTCAGTTTTTACACATATATATTCAGTTCTTACACATATATATTCAGTTCTTACACATATATATTCAGTTCTTACACATATATATTCCGTTCTTACACATATATTTTCCGTTCTTACAAATATATATTCCGTTCTTAGACATATATATTCTGATCTTACGCATATATATCTCGTTCTTACACATATATATTCCGTTCTTACACATATATATTCCGATCTTACGCATATATATTCAGTTCTTACGCATATATATTCAGTTCTTACACATATATATTCAGTTTTACGCATATATATTCATTTCTTACGCATATATATTCAGTTCTTACACATATATATTCAGTTCTTACGCATATATATTCAGTTCTTAGACATATATAATCAGTTCTTACGCATATATATTCAGTTCTTACGCATATATATTCAGTTCTTACGCATATATATTCAGTTCTTACGCATATATATTCAGTTCTTACACATATATATTCAGTTTTACGCATATATATTCAGTTCTTACGCATATATATTTAGTTCTTACGCATATATATTCAGTTCTTACGCATATATATTCAGTTCTTACGCATATATATTCAGTTCTTACACATATATTACGTTCTTACGCATATATATTCAGTTCTTACGCATATATATTCAGTTCTTACGGATATATATTCAGTTCTTAGACATATATATTCAGTTCTTACGCATATATATTCAGTTCTTACGCATATATATTCAGTTCTTATACATATATATTCAGTTTTACGCATATATATTCAGTTCTTACGCATATATATTTAGTTCTTACACATATGTATTCATTTTTTCGCATATATATTCAGTTCTAAAGCATATATATTGAGTTCTTACGCATATATATTCAGTTCTTACGCATATATATTCAGTTCTTACGCATATATATTCAGTTCTTATGCATATATATTCAGTCTTACGCATATATATTCAGTTCTTACACATATATATTCAGGTCTTACACATATATATTCAGTTTTTACACATATATATTCTGTTCTTACACATATATATTCAGTTCTTACTCATATATATTCAGTTCTTACACATATATATTCCGTTCTTACACATATATTTTCCGTTCTTACAAATATATATTCCGTTCTTAGACAAATATATTCCGTTCTTACACATATAATTTCCGTTTTTACACATGTATATTCCGTTCTTACACATATATATTGCATTCTTACACATATATATTCCGTTCTTACGCCTATATATTGAGTTCTTACGCATATATATTCAATTCTTACGGATATATATTCAGTTCTTAGACATATATATTCAGTTCTTACGCATATATATTCAGTTCTTACACATATATATTCCGTTCTTACACATATATTTTCCGTTCTTACAAATATATATTCCGTTCTTAGACATATATATTCTGATCTTACGCATATATATTTCGTTCTTACACATATATATTCCGTTCTTACACATATATATTCCGATCTTAAGCATATATATTCAGTTCTTACGCATATATATTCAGTTCTTACACATATATATTCAGTTATACGCATATATATTCAGTTCTTACGCATATATATTCAGTTCTTACACATATATATTCAGTTCTTACGCATATATATTCCCTTCTTACACATATATATTCAGTTCTTACACATATATATTCAGTTCTTACACATATATATTCAGTTCTTACACATATATTTTCCGTTCTTACACATATATATTCCATTCTTACGCATATATATTCCGTTCTTACACATATATATTCCGTTCTTACACATATATATTCAGTTCTTAAGCATATATATTCAGTTCTTACGCATATATATTCAGTTCTTACGCATATATATTTAGTTCTTAGACATATATTTCAGTTCTTACGCATATATATTCAGTTCTTACGCATATATATTCAGTTCTTACACATATATATTCAGTTTTACGCATATATATTCAGTTCTTACGCATATATATTTAGTTCTTAAGCATATATATTGAGTTCTTACGCATATATATTCAGTTCTTACGCATATATATTCAGTTCTTAGACATATATATTCAGTTCTTACGCATATATATTCAGTTCTTACGCATATATATTCAGTTCTTACGCATATATATTCAGTTCTTACGCATATATATTCAGTTCTTACACATATATATTCAGTTTTACGCATATATATTCAGTTCTTA
Source organism: Cyrtodaria siliqua (assembly GCA_037043455.1). NCBI lineage: Eukaryota > Metazoa > Mollusca > Bivalvia > Adapedonta > Hiatellidae > Cyrtodaria > Cyrtodaria siliqua. Next base: position 14,686 of record JAWPHD010020724.1, on the reverse strand, counting down.
CGCATATATATTTAGTTCTTACGCATATATTACGTTCTTACGCATATATATTTAGTTCTTACACATATGTATTCAGTTTTACGAATATATATTCAGTTCTAAAGCATATATATTGAGTTCTTACGCATATATATTCAGTTCTTAGGCATATATATTCAGTTCTTACGCATATATATTCAGTTCTTATGCATATATATTCAGTCTTACGCATATATATTCAGTTCTTACACATATATATTCAGGTCTTACACATATATATTCAGTTTTTACACATATATATTCAGTTCTTACACATATATATTCAGTTCTTACACATATATATTCAGTTCTTACACATATATATTCCGTTCTTACACATATATTTTCCGTTCTTACAAATATATATTCCGTTCTTAGACATATATATTCCGTTCTTACACATATATTTTCCGTTTTAACACATGTATATTTCGTTCTTACACATATATATTGCATTCTTACACATATATATTCCGTTCTTACGCCTATATATTGAGTTCTTACGCATATATATTCAATTCTTACGGATATATATTCAGTTCTTAGACATATATATTCAGTTCTTACGCATATATATTCAGTTCTTACGCATATATATTCAGTTCTTACACATATGTATTCAGTTTTACGCATATATATTTAGTTCTAAAGCATATATATTGAGTTCTTACGCATATATCAGTTCTTACGCATATATATTCAGTTCTTACGCATATATATTCAGTTCTTATGCATATATATTCAGTCTTACGCATATATATTCAGTTCTTACACATATATATTCAGGTCTTACACATATATATTCAGTTTGTACACATATATATTCAGTTCTTACACATATATATTCAGTTCTTACACATATATATTCAGTTCTTACACATATATATTCCGTTCTTACACATATATTTTCCGTTCTTACAAATATATATTCCGTTCTTAGACATATATATTCCGATCTTACGCATATATATTTCGTTCTTACACATATATATTCCGTTCTTACACATATATATTCCGATCTGACGCATATATATTCAGTTCTTACGCATATATATTCAGTTCTTACACATATATATTCAGTTTTACGCATATATATTCAGTTCTTACGCATATATATTCAGTTCTTACACATATATTTTCAGTTTTTACACATATATATTCAGTTCTTACACATATATATTCAGTTCTTACACATATATATTCAGTTCTTACACATATATATTCCGTTCTTACACATATATTTTCCGTTCTTACAAATATATATTCCGTTCTTAGACATATATATTCTGATCTTACGCATATATATCTCGTTCTTACACATATATATTCCGTTCTTACACATATATATTCCGATCTTACGCATATATATTCAGTTCTTACGCATATATATTCAGTTCTTACACATATATATTCAGTTTTACGCATATATATTCAGTTCTTACGCATATATATTCAGTTCTTACACATATATATTCAGTTCTTACGCATATATATTCAGTTCTTACACATATATATTCAGTTTTATGCATATATATTCAGTTCTTACGCATATATATTCAGTTCTTACACATATATATTCAGTTCTTACACATATATATTCAGTTTTTACACATATATGTTCAGTTCTTACACATATATATTCCGTTCTTACACATATATATTCCGTTCTTACGAATATATATTCCGTTCTTACACATATATATTCCGTTCTTACACATATATATTCCGTTCTTACGCATATATATTCCGTTCTTACACATATATATTCCGTTCTTACTCATATATATTCAGTTCTTACGCATATATTCAGTTCTTACACATATGTTCAGTTCTTATACATATATATTCAGTTCTAACACATATATATTCCGTTATAACACATATATATTCCGTTCTTACGCATATATATTCCGTTCTTACGCATATATATTCAGTTCTTACGCATATATATTCCCTTCTTACACATATATATTCAGTTCTTACACATATATATTCAGTTCTTACACATATATATTCAGTTCTTACACATATATTTTCCGTTCTTACACATATATATTCCATTCTTACGCATATATATTCCGTTCTTACACATATATATTCCGTTCTTACACATATATATTCAGTTCTTAAGCATATATATTCAGTTCTTACTCATATATATTCAGTTCTTACGCATATATATTTAGTTCTTAGACATATATTTCAGTTCTTACGCATATATATTCAGTTCTTACGCATATATATTCAGTTCTTACACATATATATTCAGTTTTACGCATATATATTCAGTTCTTACGCATATATATTTAGTTCTTAAGCATATATATTGAGTTCTTACGCATATATATTCAGTTCTTACGCATATATATTCAGTTCTTAGACATATATATTCAGTTCTTACGCATATATATTCAGTTCTTACGCATATATATTCAGTTCTTACGCATATATATTCAGTTCTTACGCATATATATTCAGTTCTTACACATATATATTCAGTTTTACGCATATATATTCAGTTCTTACGCATATATATTTAGTTCTTACGCATATATATTCAGTTCTTACGCATATATATTCAGTTCTTACGCATATATATTCAGTTCTTACACATATATTACGTTCTTACGCATATATATTCAGTTCTTACGCATATATATTCAGTTCTTACGGATATATATTCAGTTCTTAGACATATATATTCAGTTCTTACGCATATATATTCAGTTCTTACGCATATATATTCAGTTCTTATACATATATATTCAGTTTTACGCATATATATTCAGTTCTTACGCATATATATTTAGTTCTTACACATATGTATTCAGTTTTACGCATATATATTCAGTTCTAAAGCATATATATTGAGTTCTTACGCATATATATTCAGTTCTTACGCATATATATTCAGTTCTTACGCATATATATTCAGTTCTTATGCATATATATTCAGTCTTACGCATATATATTCAGTTCTTACACATATATATTCAGGTCTTACACATATATATTCAGTTTGTACACATATATATTCTGTTCTTACACATATATATTCAGTTCTTACTCATACATATTCAGTTCTTACACATATATATTCCGTTCTTACACATATATTTTCCGTTCTTACAAATATATATTCCGTTCTTAGACAAATATATTCCGTTCTTACACATATATTTTCCGTTTTTACACATGTATATTCCGTTCTTACACATATATATTGCATTCTTACACATATATATTCCGTTCTTACGCCTATATATTGAGTTCTTACGCATATATATTCAATTCTTACGGATATATATTCAGTTCTTAGACATATATATTCAGTTCTTACGCATATATATTCAGTTCTTACACATATATATTCCGTTCTTACACATATATTTTCCGTTCTTACAAAAAATATATATTCCGTTCTTAGACATATATATTCTGATCTTACGCATATATATTTCGTTCTTACACATATATATTCCGTTCTTACACATATATATTCCGATCTTACGCATATATATTCAGTTCTTACGCATATATATTCAGTTCTTACACATATATATTCAGTTTTACGCATATATATTCAGTTCTTACGCATATATATTCAGTTCTTACACATATATATTCAGTTCTTACGCATATATATTCAGTTCTTACACATATATATTCAGTTTTATGCATATATATTCAGTTCTTACGCATATATATTCAGTTCTTACACATATATATTCAGTTCTTACACATGTATATTCAGTTCTTACACATATATGTTCAGTTCTTACACATATATATTCCGTTCTTACGCATATATATTCCGTTCTTACGCATATATATTCCGTTCTTACACATATATATTCCGTTCTTACACATATATATTCCGTTCTTACGCATATATATTCCGTTCTTACACATATATATTCCGTTCTTACTCATATATATTCAGTTCTTACGCATATATTCAGTTCTTACACATATGTTCAGTTCTTATACATATATAATTCAGTTCTAAAACATATATATTCCGTTATAACACATATATATTCCGTTCTTACGCATATATATTCCGTTCTTACGCATATATATTCAGTTCTTACGCATATATATTCCCTTCTTACACATATATATTCAGTTCTTACACATATATATTAAGTTCTTACACATATATATTCAGTTCTTACGCATATATATTCAGTTCTTACGCATATATATTCCCTTCTTACACATATATATTCAGTTCTTACACATATATATTCAGTTCTTACACATATATATTCAGTTCTTACACATATATTTTCCGTTCTTACACATATATATTCCATTCTTACGCATATATATTCCGTTCTTACACATATATATTCCGTTCTTACACATATATATTCAGTTCTTAAGCATATATATTCAGTTCTTACGCATATATATTCAGTTCTTACGCATATATATTTAGTTCTTAGACATATATTTCAGTTCTTACGCATATATATTCAGTTCTTACGCATATATATTCAGTTCTTACACATATATATTCAGTTTTACGCATATATATTCAGTTCTTACGCATATATATTTAGTTCTTAAGCATATATATTGAGTTCTTACGCATATATATTCAGTTCTTACGCATATATATTCAGTTCTTAGACATATATATTCAGTTCTTACGCATATATATTCAGTTCTTACGCATATATATTCAGTTCTTACGCATATATATTCAGTTCTTACGCATATATATTCAGTTCTTACACATATATATTCAGTTTTACGCATATATATTCAGTTCTTACGCATATATATTTAGTCCTTACGCATATATATTCAGTTCTTACGCATATATATTCAGTTCTTACGCATATATATTCAGTTCTTACACATATATTACGTTCTTACGCATATATATTCAGTTCTTACGCATATATATTCAGTTCTTACGGATATATATTCAGTTCTTAGACATATATATTCAGTTCTTACGCATATATATTCAGTTCTTACGCATATATATTCAGTTCTTATACATATATATTCAGTTTTACGCATATATATTCAGTTCTTACGCATATATATTTAGTTCTTACACATATGTATTCAGTTTTACGCATATATATTCAGTTCTAAAGCATATATATTGAGTTCTTACGCATATATATTCAGTTCTTACGCATATATATTCAGTTCTTACGCATATATATTCAGTTCTTATGCATATATATTCAGTCTTACGCATATATATTCAGTTCTTACACATATATATTCAGGTCTTACACATATATATTCAGTTTTTACACATATATATTCTGTTCTTACACATATATATTCAGTTCTTACTCATATATATTCAGTTCTTACACATATATATTCCGTTCTTACACATATATTTTCCGTTCTTACAAATATATATTCCGTTCTTAGACAAATATATTCCGTTCTTACACATATATTTTCCGTTTTTACACATGTATATTCCGTTCTTACACATATATATTGCATTCTTACACATATATATTCCGTTCTTACGCCTATATATTGAGTTCTTACGCATATATATTCAATTCTTACGGATATATATTCAGTTCTTAGACATATATATTCAGTTCTTACGCATATATATTCAGTTCTTACACATATATATTCCGTTCTTACACATATATTTTCCGTTCTTACAAATATATATTCCGTTCTTAGACATATATATTCTGATCTTACGCATATATATTTCGTTCTTACACATATATATTCCGTTCTTACACATATATATTCCGATCTTACGCATATATATTCAGTTCTTACGCATATATATTCAGTTCTTACACATATATATTCAGTTTTACGCATATATATTCAGTTCTTACGCATATATATTCAGTTCTTACACATATATATTCAGTTCTTACGCATATATATTCAGTTCTTACACATATATATTCAGTTTTATGCATATATATTCAGTTCTTACGCATATGTATTCAGTTCTTACACATATATATTCAGTTCTTACACATGTATATTCAGTTCTTACACATATATGTTCAGTTCTTACACATATATATTCCGTTCTTACACATATATATTCCGTTCTTACGCATATATATTCCGTTCTTACACATATATATTCCGTTCTTACACATATATATTCCGTTCTTACGCATATATATTCCGTTCTTACACATATATATTCCGTTCTTACTCATATATATTCAGTTCTTACGCATATATTCAGTTCTTACACATATGTTCAGTTCTTATACATATATATTCAGTTCTAAAACATATATATTCCGTTATAACACATATATATTCAGTTCTTACGCATATATATTCCCTTCTTACACATATATATTCAGTTCTTACACATATATATTAAGTTCTTACACATATATATTCAGTTCTTACACATATATTTTCCGTTCTTACACATATATATTCCATTCTTACGCATATATATTCCGTTCTTACACATATATATTCCGTTCTTACACATATATATTCAGTTCTTAAGCATATATATTCAGTTCTTACGCATATATATTCAGTTCTTACGCATATATATTTAGTTCTTAGACATATATTTCAGTTCTTACGCATATATATTCAGTTCTTACGCATATATATTCAGTTCTTACACATATATATTCAGTTTTACGCATATATATTCAGTTCTTACGCATATATATTTAGTTCTTAAGCATATATATTGAGTTCTTACGCATATATATTCAGTTCTTACGCATATATATTCAGTTCTTAGACATATATATTCAGTTCTTACGCATATATATTCAGTTCTTACGCATATATATTCAGTTCTTACGCATATATATTCAGTTCTTACGCATATATATTCAGTTCTTACACATATATATTCAGTTTTACGCATATATATTCAGTTCTTACGCATATATATTTAGTTCTTACGCATATATATTCAGTTCTTACGCATATATATTCAGTTCTTACGCATATATATTCAGTTCTTACACATATATTACGTTCTTACGCATATATATTCAGTTCTTACGCATATATATTCAGTTCTTACGGATATATATTCAGTTCTTAGACATATATATTCAGTTCTTACGCATATATATTCAGTTCTTACGCATATATATTCAGTTCTTATACATATATATTCAGTTTTACGCATATATATTCAGTTCTTACGCATATATATTTAGTTCTTACACATATGTATTCAGTTTTACGAATATATATTCAGTTCTAAAGCATATATATTGAGTTCTTACGCATATATATTCAGTTCTTACGCATATATATTCAGTTCTTACGCATATATATTCAGTTCTTATGCATATATATTCAGTCTTACGCATATATATTCAGTTCTTACACATATATATTCAGGTCTTACACATATATATTCAGTTTTTACACATATATATTCAGTTCTTACACATATATATTCAGTTCTTACACATATATATTCAGTTCTTACACATATATATTCCGTTCTTACAAATATATATTCCGTTCTTAGACATATATATTCCGTTCTTACACATATATTTTCCGTTTTTACACATGTATATTCCGTTCTTACACATATATATTGCATTCTTACACATATATATTCCGTTCTTACGCCTATATATTGAGTTCTTACGCATATATATTCAATTCTTACGGATATATATTCAGTTCTTAGACATATATATTCAGTTCTTACGCATATATATTCAGTTCTTACGCATATATATTCAGTTCTTACACATATGTATTCAGTTTTACGCATATATATTTAGTTCTAAAGCATATATATTCAGTTCTTACGCATATATCAGTTCTTACGCATATATATTCAGTTCTTACGCATATATATTCAGTTCTTATGCATATATATTCAGTCTTACGCATATATATTCAGTTCTTACACATATATATTCAGGTCTTACACATATATATTCAGTTTGTACACATATATATTCAGTTCTTACACATATATATTCAGTTCTTACACATATATATTCAGTTCTTACACATATATATTCCGTTCTTACACATATATTTTCCGTTCCTACAAATATATATTCCGTTCTTAGACATATATATTCCGATCTTACGCATATATATTTCGTTCTTACACATATATATTCCGTTCTTACACATATATATTCCGATCTTACGCATATATATTCAGTTCTTACGCATATATATTCAGTTCTTACACATATATATTCAGTTTTACGCATATATATTCAGTTCTTACGCATATATATTCAGTTCTTACACATATATATTCAGTTCTTACACATATATAGTCCATTCTTACGCATATATATTCCGTTCTTACACATATATATTCCGTTCTTACACATATATATTCAGTTCTTAAGCATATATATTCAGTTCTTACGCATATATATTCAGTTCTTACGCATATATATTTAGTTCTTAGACATATATTTCAGTTCTTACGCATATTTATTCAGTTCTTACGCATATATATTCAGTTCTTACACATATATATTCAGTTTTACGCATATATATTCAGTTCTTACGCATATATATTTAGTTCTTAAGCATATATATTGAGTTCTTACGCATATATATTCAGTTCTTACGCATATATATTCAGTTCTTAGACATATATATTCAGTTCTTACGCATATATATTCAGTTCTTACGCATATATATTCAGTTCTTACGCATATATATTCAGTTCTTACGCATATATATTCAGTTCTTACACATATATATTCAGTTTTACGCATATATATTCAGTTCTTACGCATATATATTTAGTTCTTACGCATATATATTCAGTTCTTACGCATATATATTCAGTTCTTACGCATATATATTCCGTTCTTACACATATATTACGTTCTTACGCATATATATTCAGTTCTTACGCATATATATTCAGTTCTTTCGGATATATATTCAGTTCTTAGACATATATATTCAGTTCTTACGCATATATATTCAGTTCTTACGCATATATATTCAGTTCTTATACATATATATTCAGTTTTACGCATATATATTCAGTTCTTACGCATATATATTTAGTTCTTACGCATATATATTCAGTTCTTACGCATATATATTCAGTTCTTACGCATATATATTCAGTTCTTACACATATATTACGTTCTTACGCATATATATTCAGTTCTTACGCATATATATTCAGTTCTTACGGATATATATTCAGTTCTTAGACATATATATTCAGTTCTTACGCATATATATTCAGTTCTTACGCATATATATTCCGTTCTTACACATAAATATTCCGTTCTTACAAATATATATTCCGTTCTTACACATATATATTCAGTTCTTACGGATATGTATTCAGTTCTTAGAAATATATATTCAGTTATTACGCATATATATTCAGTTCTTACACATATATATTCAGTTTTACGCATATATATTCAGTTCTTAAGCATATATATTGAGTTCTTACGCATATATATTCAGTTCTTACACATATATATTCAGTTTTACGCATATATATTCAGTTCTTACGCATATATATTCAGTTCTTACACTTATATATTCAGTTCTTACACATATATATTCCGTTCTTACACATATATATTCCGTTCTTACACATATATTTTCCGTTCTTACAAATATATATTCCGTTCTTACACATATATAATCCGTCCTTACACATATATATACCGTTCTTAAGCATATATATTGAGTTCTTACGCATATATATTCAGTTCCTAAGCATATATATTGAGTTCTTACGCATATATTCAATTTTTACACATATATATTCAGTTCTTAGACATATATATTCAATTCTTACGCATATATATTCAGTGCTAACGCATATATATTCAGTTCTTACACATATATATTCAGATTTACGCATATATATTCAGTTCTAACGCATATATATTCAGTTCTTACGCATATATATTCAGTTCTTACACATATATATTCATTTTTACGCATATATATTCAGTTCTTACGCATATATATTCAGTTCTTACGCATATATATTCAGTTCTTACTGATATATAGTCAGTTCTTACACATATATATTCAGTTTTACGCATATATATTCAGTTCTTACACATATATATTCAGTTCTTACACATATATATTCAGTTCTTACACATATATATTCCGTTCTTACACATGTATATTCAGTTCTTACACATATATGTTCAGTTCTTACACATATATATTCCGTTCTTACGCATATATATTCCGTTCTTACGCATATATATTCCGTTCTTACACATATATATTCCGTTCTTACACATATATATTCCGTTCTTACGCATATATATTCCGTTCTTACACATATATATTCCGTTCTTACTCATATATATTCAGTTCTTACGCATATATTCAGTTCTTACACATATGTTCAGTTCTTATACATATATAATTCAGTTCTAAAACATATATATTCCGTTATAACACATATATATTCCGTTCTTACGCATATATATTCCGTTCTTACGCATATATATTCAGTTCTTACGCATATATATTCCCTTCTTACACATATATATTCAGTTCTTACACATATATATTAAGTTCTTACACATATATATTCAGTTCTTACGCATATATATTCAGTTCTTACGCATATATATTCCCTTCTTACACATATATATTCAGTTCTTACACATATATATTCAGTTCTTACACATATATATTCAGTTCTTACACATATATTTTCCGTTCTTACACATATATATTCCATTCTTACGCATATATATTCCGTTCTTACACATATATATTCCGTTCTTACACATATATATTCAGTTCTTAAGCATATATATTCAGTTCTTACGCATATATATTCAGTTCTTACGCATATATATTTAGTTCTTAGACATATATTTCAGTTCTTACGCATATATATTCAGTTCTTACGCATATATATTCAGTTCTTACACATATATATTCAGTTTTACGCATATATATTCAGTTCTTACGCATATATATTTAGTTCTTAAGCATATATATTGAGTTCTTACGCATATATATTCAGTTCTTACGCATATATATTCAGTTCTTAGACATATATATTCAGTTCTTACGCATATATATTCAGTTCTTACGCATATATATTCAGTTCTTACGCATATATATTCAGTTCTTACGCATATATATTCAGTTCTTACACATATATATTCAGTTTTACGCATATATATTCAGTTCTTACGCATATATATTTAGTCCTTACGCATATATATTCAGTTCTTACGCATATATATTCAGTTCTTACGCATATATATTCAGTTCTTACACATATATTACGTTCTTACGCATATATATTCAGTTCTTACGCATATATATTCAGTTCTTACGGATATATATTCAGTTCTTAGACATATATATTCAGTTCTTACGCATATATATTCAGTTCTTACGCATATATATTCAGTTCTTATACATATATATTCAGTTTTACGCATATATATTCAGTTCTTACGCATATATATTTAGTTCTTACACATATGTATTCAGTTTTACGCATATATATTCAGTTCTAAAGCATATATATTGAGTTCTTACGCATATATATTCAGTTCTTACGCATATATATTCAGTTCTTACGCATATATATTCAGTTCTTATGCATATATATTCAGTCTTACGCATATATATTCAGTTCTTACACATATATATTCAGGTCTTACACATATATATTCAGTTTTTACACATATATATTCTGTTCTTACACATATATATTCAGTTCTTACTCATATATATTCAGTTCTTACACATATATATTCCGTTCTTACACATATATTTTCCGTTCTTACAAATATATATTCCGTTCTTAGACAAATATATTCCGTTCTTACACATATATTTTCCGTTTTTACACATGTATATTCCGTTCTTACACATATATATTGCATTCTTACACATATATATTCCGTTCTTACGCCTATATATTGAGTTCTTACGCATATATATTCAATTCTTACGGATATATATTCAGTTCTTAGACATATATATTCAGTTCTTACGCATATATATTCAGTTCTTACACATATATATTCCGTTCTTACACATATATTTTCCGTTCTTACAAATATATATTCCGTTCTTAGACATATATATTCTGATCTTACGCATATATATTTCGTTCTTACACATATATATTCCGTTCTTACACATATATATTCCGATCTTACGCATATATATTCAGTTCTTACGCATATATATTCAGTTCTTACACATATATATTCAGTTTTACGCATATATATTCAGTTCTTACGCATATATATTCAGTTCTTACACATATATATTCAGTTCTTACGCATATATATTCAGTTCTTACACATATATATTCAGTTTTATGCATATATATTCAGTTCTTACGCATATGTATTCAGTTCTTACACATATATATTCAGTTCTTACACATGTATATTCAGTTCTTACACATATATGTTCAGTTCTTACACATATATATTCCGTTCTTACACATATATATTCCGTTCTTACGCATATATATTCCGTTCTTACACATATATATTCCGTTCTTACACATATATATTCCGTTCTTACGCATATATATTCCGTTCTTACACATATATATTCCGTTCTTACTCATATATATTCAGTTCTTACGCATATATTCAGTTCTTACACATATGTTCAGTTCTTATACATATATATTCAGTTCTAAAACATATATATTCCGTTATAACACATATATATTCAGTTCTTACGCATATATATTCCCTTCTTACACATATATATTCAGTTCTTACACATATATATTAAGTTCTTACACATATATATTCAGTTCTTACACATATATTTTCCGTTCTTACACATATATATTCCATTCTTACGCATATATATTCCGTTCTTACACATATATATTCCGTTCTTACACATATATATTCAGTTCTTAAGCATATATATTCAGTTCTTACGCATATATATTCAGTTCTTACGCATATATATTTAGTTCTTAGACATATATTTCAGTTCTTACGCATATATATTCAGTTCTTACGCATATATATTCAGTTCTTACACATATATATTCAGTTTTACGCATATATATTCAGTTCTTACGCATATATATTTAGTTCTTAAGCATATATATTGAGTTCTTACGCATATATATTCAGTTCTTACGCATATATATTCAGTTCTTAGACATATATATTCAGTTCTTACGCATATATATTCAGTTCTTACGCATATATATTCAGTTCTTACGCATATATATTCAGTTCTTACGCATATATATTCAGTTCTTACACATATATATTCAGTTTTACGCATATATATTCAGTTCTTACGCATATATATTTAGTTCTTACGCATATATATTCAGTTCTTACGCATATATATTCAGTTCTTACGCATATATATTCAGTTCTTACACATATATTACGTTCTTACGCATATATATTCAGTTCTTACGCATATATATTCAGTTCTTACGGATATATATTCAGTTCTTAGACATATATATTCAGTTCTTACGCATATATATTCAGTTCTTACGCATATATATTCAGTTCTTATACATATATATTCAGTTTTACGCATATATATTCAGTTCTTACGCATATATATTTAGTTCTTACACATATGTATTCAGTTTTACGAATATATATTCAGTTCTAAAGCATATATATTGAGTTCTTACGCATATATATTCAGTTCTTACGCATATATATTCAGTTCTTACGCATATATATTCAGTTCTTATGCATATATATTCAGTCTTACGCATATATATTCAGTTCTTACACATATATATTCAGGTCTTACACATATATATTCAGTTTTTACACATATATATTCAGTTCTTACACATATATATTCAGTTCTTACACATATATATTCAGTTCTTACACATATATATTCCGTTCTTACAAATATATATTCCGTTCTTAGACATATATATTCCGTTCTTACACATATATTTTCCGTTTTTACACATGTATATTCCGTTCTTACACATATATATTGCATTCTTACACATATATATTCCGTTCTTACGCCTATATATTGAGTTCTTACGCATATATATTCAATTCTTACGGATATATATTCAGTTCTTAGACATATATATTCAGTTCTTACGCATATATATTCAGTTCTTACGCATATATATTCAGTTCTTACACATATGTATTCAGTTTTACGCATATATATTTAGTTCTAAAGCATATATATTCAGTTCTTACGCATATATCAGTTCTTACGCATATATATTCAGTTCTTACGCATATATATTCAGTTCTTATGCATATATATTCAGTCTTACGCATATATATTCAGTTCTTACACATATATATTCAGGTCTTACACATATATATTCAGTTTGTACACATATATATTCAGTTCTTACACATATATATTCAGTTCTTACACATATATATTCAGTTCTTACACATATATATTCCGTTCTTACACATATATTTTCCGTTCCTACAAATATATATTCCGTTCTTAGACATATATATTCCGATCTTACGCATATATATTTCGTTCTTACACATATATATTCCGTTCTTACACATATATATTCCGATCTTACGCATATATATTCAGTTCTTACGCATATATATTCAGTTCTTACACATATATATTCAGTTTTACGCATATATATTCAGTTCTTACGCATATATATTCAGTTCTTACACATATATATTCAGTTCTTACACATATATAGTCCATTCTTACG
>JAWPHD010020723.1:0-30739 GCA_037043455.1 Cyrtodaria siliqua | reverse complement strand
TTTGGGGGGGTGTTGGGGTGTGGGGTTGGTGTTGGTTGTGGTGGTGGGGTTGTGTGTTTGTGGTTGGGGTTGTGTTGGTTGGGTGTGGGTGGGGTGTGTGTGTTGTTGGTGGGGTTGTGGGTGTTGTGGGTGTTGTGTGGGGGGTTGGGTTGGTTGTGTGGGTGGTTGGGGGTTGGGGGTTGGTGTTGTTGTTGGGTGTTGGTGGTGGGTTTGGGTGGTGGGTGGGTTGTTGGTGGTTGGGTGGGGGTTGGGTTGGGGTGTTGGTTGGGTGGGGGGTGTTGTTGGTTGGGGTGTTGGTGTTGGTGGGGGTGTTGTGTTGGTGTGGTTTGTGGTGTTTGGTTGTTTGTTGGGTGGTTGGGTGTTGTGGTTTGGTGAGGGTTGTTGTTGTTTTAGGGTGGTTGTAGGGTTGTTTTGAGTTGTTTGTGGTTTAGTTGTGTTGTGGGGTAGTTTTGGGGTGTGTGGTTGTTATGGGTGTTGGTTTGGTTTTAGTGTTGATAGTTTATTATTTTATAGTTTTTATATGATATATATTTGTTAGATATTAATTAGTAGTTTATATATTATATATATTGATTTATATTTTAAATGGGTATGGTATTGGGTTATTGTGGAGTGGTGGGGGGGGGGGGGGGGGTGTTTAGAGAGGGTAGGTGTGTGGGGGGTGGGGTGTGGGGGGTTAGGATTGTATTAATTATGAGGGATGTTTGGAAATTTGGAATGGAGGGGTGTTAAGTTGGGATAGTTGTAGGGGTGATTAGGTGAATAGGGGGGGGTGGAATGTATATGTTAGTTGAGAGTAGGGGTTTAGGGATATTGGAGTGGTGTATGGTAGGGGAGTAAATGTTGTTGGGGTGAGGAAGATGATAGTGTTGGGAGGAAGATGTAGGTTTTATTTGGAGGTTTTATTATGATTTATTTGTTATAATTATAATTTATTTGTTTATATGTGTATGTTTTGTGATGTAGTGGTTGTATATGTTAGATTATTTTTGTGGGGTGAGGTGGGGAGTGTTGTATTGGTAGGATTGAGGTTGGTTTAGAAGGTAAGTAAGTAGGTGGGGGTAGGGGGGTGTAGATGGGTAGGGAGTGGATATATTGGTGTGTTAGTGTAGTTGGTAGTTGTGTGTTAGTTGTAGTGTAGTGTGGGTTTTGGAGTTGATTTATGATGGTTTTTTTAGTAATTAGTGTTGTTGGTTGTTAAGATAGTGAAGGTGAGGTGTGTATGGTTATTTGTATAGGGATGGGTGTTGTGTGGAATTGTTTGGTAATTGGAAGTGTTGTGGTT
The DNA here is from genome assembly GCA_037043455.1 of Cyrtodaria siliqua. Classification (NCBI taxonomy): domain Eukaryota; kingdom Metazoa; phylum Mollusca; class Bivalvia; order Adapedonta; family Hiatellidae; genus Cyrtodaria; species Cyrtodaria siliqua. The sequence goes on along the minus strand of JAWPHD010020723.1, from coordinate 29,454 downwards.
AGTGGTTGTGTAGGGTGTTGGGGGATTGTTTTGAGGAGTTGTAGTGGTTGGTATGTAGGGTTGAGTGGTGAAGAGGGTGTTGTGTTTTTGGTTTATTGGGGGAGTTGTTTTTTTAATAGAATTTGGGTTGGATAAGGGTGGAAGATAGGGTTAATAGTATTGTGTTTTGTGTTTGTATTGTATTTGTATTGTATATTATATATGTGGGGTTGTATGGGTAAAGTAGAGTTAGGGGGTGTTGATTGAGGGAAGAGGGGTGAGGTTGTAGTGATTTTGTGTGTGTTATATTAGGAGCGTGTTTATGTATGAGGTGTGTATGTGGATTTTATGAAATGAAATTCATTTTATATGATTAGTTTTAGTCAATATGAGTTGATACTTGATTACTAGGTTGGTGGGTTGTTTGTTTTGGTTTTATGTTATTTGGATTGTAAATGTTATAGTAGGTGATTGGTGGTTTGTTGATTAGCTTGATATTGAAGTTCTGTGAGTTTCATGTATTTGAATGATTGTTGTTATGTGTATTAAAGGGTGTTGATGTTTGACTCTATGTTAACAATGTTGGGACCTGGAGGGCCAATTGTTAGACGTCAAAACATTTTTGACATGGATAATCATCTTGTCATACTGATCATTTTAGTAATAGTCCATGATCAATATCACTTATAGTTTTCAAGAAGTAGTCGCTAAAAGCTTGTATTTTGAAAATCTATTTTTAGCCATGGCGCCATCTTGAATTTCCGGCGACCCTTTGAAAATTTTGCTAGGATAATTAGAGATCAAGAGCAACATTCCTGTGAAATTTCATGAAAATCCATCGAGTAGTTACAGAGGAGTAGTCGCTACAAGTTTTTACTAGATAACTCTATGTAAACAAAGATGGCCACTGACAGTCATGTTTAACATCGAATCAAAACGATTTTCGACAAGGACCAACATCATGTCATGCTGATCATTTTAGAAAGTCCCATATCAATATCACTTATAGTTTTCAAGAAGTAGTCGCTACAAACTTGTTTTTTGAAATTTTTTAGCCGTGGCGGCCATCTTGAATTTCCGGCCGACCTGCAGTTTTGCTAGGATCAATAAGACATCAAGAGCAACATTCGTGTGAAGTTTCATGAAAATCCGTCAAGTAGTTTCAGAAGAGTAGTCGCTACAAGTTTTCATTATATAACTCTATGTAAACAAAGATGGCCGCTGCAGCCATGTTTAACGTCGAATCAAAATAATTTTCGACAAGGATCAACATCATGTCATACTGATCATTTTAGGAAAAGACGCATATCAATATCTCTTATAGTTTTCAAGACGTAGTCGCTACAATCTTGTTTTTGAAAATGTATTTTTAACCGTTGGGGCCATCTTGAATTTCCGCCTTGCTTTGTCTGCAGCTTAGGTCGGAATCTACAGTTTTCTTTGAAATTCAGACTATTTTCAGACATGTACACTAATTAGGTTAAATAACTTGAATTCTATTTTTCAGAACTAACAAACATGCCCTATTCCTGAAAGACCATATAATTTCCTCTCAAAATATAGCAAATACATGCTAGAAAGCAACAAAGTCAGTTTCTCTGCCTACAAATACAATTCATTTACCCCACCCACTTAGCACTCAAAAAAAAGGAAAACATGACATTTATAGAGACACGGCAGCATATACCTGTCCCTTATTTGAGATATAACACATCCATAATTGAATGACAAACACTCCAAATTGTCATAAAAATGCTATTTCTACATACCTTATCCGGCTTTTTTTTCCGTAATCTTATGTCGAATGGAGAGATGAAGGTATTGATCAAGTAAAGCTACCATTTACAACATAGCCACCAGTTACTAGCTTCTGTTTACAGACTCTATACCGGTCACAGTACAAAAACTTTATTTACATCAAAATTAACTATTATGTCATACTAAGTCAAAAACACCACATTTGTGGATTTCTTTTGTATTGTCTAGCCTGTACATGGCTTTTAATCTCTTAGATTTCTGTTTTATAAGAAATTCCCCATGGACATTCATTCGAAACTAAGGAGTCTCCCCTTAGTATGAAGATTCTGGATTCCCTTCTTCACATAACGTAAATTGTGGGATAACCAACTGCACAGCAGAGAAGAATTTGACTCATAAAATTGTACGTAGTTCAATAATTTCAAAAATTGTTTAATCCAGTTAGTAAGTTTATTTTTATCTGCGCTTTCGCGTTTACACCACTTAGTAAAAAGTTTGATAAAATCAAAACAATGGGGTCAGATTTAGCCACCCCATGTGTCACATGTTTGTCATTAACTTATATAGGGAAAAAATCTTAAAATATATTTTTCTCTGAAACAACAGTTATACACTTACTGAGCATGAGCAGGCAGATACAACCATCCAAAAAGCATCGGCTCCCGGGGATATAGCTCCTGGGTCATAACTTGAAACTGTTGAGATCCCCATCCTATAACCGTATATACACTTAATGAGCATTAACAGACGGATACAACCATCCAACATGGGTTCAATCCCTACCCCTGGTGACATACTCCTTAGGTCATAACTTGGGAACTGCTGAGATCCCCCCCCCCCCCCCCCCCCCCCCCCCCCCCCCCCCCCCCCCCCCCCCCCCCTAGACTCATATATACTTATTCATAAATTTCACATGACATCATCAACATAATTTGACCAATCAATGATCAATAAAATAAACACCTCCATATTCTGGTAGGGGGTGAACTCGGTGTGTATCGTTGGTGCTCAACTGACTTTAGCTTGTTATAAAACTAATTTGTAGTGATACTCCTGACATTAAAAGCTTTATTTTTAGAGTACAGCTATGTATCTTCTGTTGGTGCTGTGCCGGATACAACCATCCATCCAACCAGCATCGAAATCCAACCAGCATCGGCCCTGGGGTCTGCCTCCATTAATTAAGATTTGTTAATGTATGGGTTCGATTTTTTTTCAAAAGCTTGCCTTTTTTCCAGATGCGAACCGGTGATAAAGGAAATATGCCTTGCATCAAGTGAAACAATCCCCCATCAATTACTAGCACACTCATTAAATAATCCATTTGTTACATGTTTGTTTTAAATATGTTTTCAATCGTTTCATGATATTTACTTGTGACCAAACTCTTGTCTATTTCACAAATTACATAAACAAAACTATCACTGAAGGTGATGAATACCCCCGCTTAAATTCTAAGTCAAACAAAGGGCCATATTTCTGTAATAAATTAGGCAACCAACAATGGGTAATATAGAGGGACATAAGGTCAACAGTTGTTATGTGTATATGAAGTTTTTTGAACAACCCATTCAAAACTGTTTGAGGAATGTAAGTAATAACAAAGGCCCAGGAGGGTCTGTTATCGCTCTACTGGCTATATGAAGTCTGTGATGGGGAACACGACATCAATATGCACAACTGGGCTTGGTACTGATCATTTCCATTTCACTGAAATCCAGCCAGGGTTTCAGGAAAACTAGTCCGGATAAAGTTTGTGTATAAGGGTCCATAAATCCTTAGGGGCCAAACATCATTCAACAAAAACATGGTGATGACATGTGCAACTATGCTTGGTACTGATCCTCCCTGCCAAGTTTCGGTGAAATCTGGCCAGGCGTTCAGGAGAACTAGTCTGCACAAAGTTAATGTATTAAAACTTTTAAAGGGCCATAAAACATTCAACCGGAACATGGCGGTGACATGCGCAACTAGACTTGGTACTCATCATCCCCACCAAAATTCGTTGAAATTCGGCCAGTTCAGAAGAGATTAGTCTGGTTAAAGTTTGTATATCAAAACCTTTAAAGGGCTATAACTCCGCAAAAAATCATTCAACCGGAACACGGCAATGATATGCACAACTAGGCCGGGTACTGATCATCCCTGCAAAGTTTCATTGAAATCTGGCCAGTGGTTCAGGAGAACTAGTCCTGACAAAATGTGTGTATTAAAACTCTGCCAAAAATCGTTCAACCAAAATATGGCGACAAATTGCATAACTAGGCTTGGTATTGATCATCCCTAAAGAGTTTCATTGAAATCCGGCCAGGGGTTCAGGAGAACTAGTCCGGACAAAGTTTGTGTATTAAATATTTTAAAGGGCCATAACTCGACCAACAATCTTCCAACCGGAACACGGGGACGAAATGCATAACTAGATTTGGTACTGATCATTCCTGCAATGTTTCATTAAAATCCGGCCAAATGAGGCAAAATAGAGCAAGGACCGTCACTCCAGATTTACTAATCCGATTTGGCTGTTTTTCAACCAAGGGGGCACTCCTCAGTTTCGCATGAATGTCCATGTAAATCAGAAAGAAATCAACTAAGCATCTTTTAGGTCCATGGATGGTCTTTATAATAATTATGAAGCACATGTTTGATGTTTTTTTCAGTTTTGATTACTTCTAAGTTTATTTTGGTGTATTGGAATATGCATTCTTTGGGTTTTTTGGAGGCTATAAATAGAAAAATGTGAACCAATCAAAAACTTCCTAAAAGTAGTTAAAATGGCTGATTTTCACTGACGAGGAGATCAGCGTGGAATAACTTTTTAAAATGCCGGACTAGGTATGTAAAATTTAGCATTTCCTGATATGCAAGAGCATTATGAGTGCAGACATGACCCTGATAGGTGTAGGATTTTTTTTAATTTTTATTTATTGACTTTTGAAATATTGCTAAAATTGCATTTTTTAGCATGTTTTAAGGGGTGGGGTAATCTTAAAGAAATGGGACTAAAGTTGTACAGAAAATGCTTTTTGATACTTTTATTTGGTATGGAAACATGGGTAATTGTATTGTCTTCTAAGAAATGTATGACACAATGATGATGTGATTTATTTTTGCTCAAGGATTCAGGCTAAGAGCTTGTCATGTGTTTGATGATTGAGAAATGTACATTAAACTGTGGAGTGCCCCCCAATGTCCGAGCTTCCATTGATATTAACAGTCTGGTAAAGTTTGGTAAGATGGATGAAAAATGAAGGCCCTATTGTCTTAACAAGGCAAAATAAAGCTTTTTTTTAACTAAATCAAGGGCCATAACTCCGGTGTTACCAGTCCAATCTGAATGGTTTTGAGTTTGGTAAGATGAATGAAAAATGTAGGCCCTAGTGTGTTAACGAGACCAAATTATAACATATTTATGAAAATCAAGGGCAATAACTCCCGTGTAAATGGTCCGATCTGGCTCATTTTCGAACTCGTCCAAGATTTCATTGCTATTAACAATCTATGCAAGTTTGGTAATTATCAAACAATAAATGAAGGTGCTAGAGTGTTCACAAGGCAGAATATGGCTTTTTTTTCAGAATAACAATGGCCATAACTCTGCTGTTACTAATCTGATTTGGCTGGTTTACAAACGTTTTCAAACTTTCATTGCTATTAACAAACAGTGTAAGTTTGGTAAAGATCCAATAATAAATGAAGGTGTTTAGAGTGTTCACAAGACAGAAAATGTCATTTTTTTAGCAAAAACAAGGACCGTAACTCCAGCATAAATGGTCCGATCTGGCTGGTTTTCAAACTTGTCCAAGATTTCATTGCTATTGCCAAGTCCCCACTTAGACGTATAAGTATGTATTATTAGAAAGTATAAATGCGCAGTTCTTCTATACACTTTAATTAGTTACAAGATTTTTTCACCACAAATATTCATTTCCATAATTATCAAACTATTTAATTAGAATTTATTTCATGTTTTAAATTAGAAGTGTATGATTCGAGAGATAAAATATATCCAATGGTCTAAACTAACACTCAAGAAACCAAAACCTTAGTGTTCTCCTCTTTCTATCTACTTCTCCTACTATACTAAGATACCTCAACTAACCTCAACAACTTATGTAATCTAAAATCTTAAGTGATAACATAAACTAACATTAAATATTATATATTACATATTTGTCTGTGATTTGTATAGGAAATACTGGAAATAGATAAACTATATCTACTCGTTTGCTCTACTGGGAAATATGGGAAATATTTCCCAGTACGGAACATTGCTCGGCCTTTTCCGTCAGTAGCGGAAATGCCAAATGACGTTCCGATTGTTTTACGGACATCGTCGTCAGATTCCGCCACTAGGAAATAACGATTACGGAAATTAACGAAGAGTTCCGATTCCATTTGTTTTGTTTGTACGACGTAACGTCGTCTTGGATGACGTAACGTCGTCTTGGCGTTCTCATGCAAACTGGTGTAAAAAGACGTGAATCATTAGAAATATTAATAAAATATCATTTTAAAGTATGTAATATATAGTTTAATAACCAGTTTTTTTGAGATACTGAAAATATCATTTCCCGTAACTCAAAAACACTGGTTATTAAACTATATATCATGTACCTTAAACCTAAGATAACAATTAAGACTAATCCTATTAATTTATACCATCTCATATAACAGGTACCTAGTAGAGCCTCTTATCAGGAAAGTGTTCTGCATAACAGACCTTATTATCTAATAAACCTTAAATCATTACACAACTACCCTTAAAATGCAATATACATAAAGTAACCTAAAGTATTAGGCAATACCTAAATAAAATGCTGCTATACTCAAGTCCCATAAGCTCTGACGGCCTTCGGTCAGTAGAGCTAAAATGTGTTATTCATAATTTTGCATTGCAGAGATGTTGAGATTTTATTTTATTTTCAGTAGGTGATAACATTTTTGTTACTCGGATTTTATCCTTAGGTTCTATAGTAAAATAAAAATCTTTGGCAGAGTAAAAAGATGATAATTTTCAAGATTTTGATTTTAAAAGATACATATATTGAATCAATTTGCATGAATGTGCATGAAATAGGCAGGGTTTTAAAAGAATCACACTGTAGATACCTTAATTTTAAGAGTAAACTTGGTTGAACATCAAGGATAAAGACCGATTTTATCACCTACCAGAATGTATTGGTTATGTCTTATTTCTGGTCACTGATTGGTCAGTTTTTTTGATGATGCTCTATCAAAATTATGAATTGGGCACGATGGGACAAAAATGAGTTAATTGACGGGATGTTACGGACAGCGCGATTTCTATATAGCCCCCGCTTTGTGAAAGAGGGGGCATACTAAAATTGCTTGGAAGTTTTTCCCGATTAGTTAACAATGAATGTGTTCTTATGAATTTTCTTTCTACGAGAAATCCTAGACTTTCGCTACATAGAAATGTATGGCGGATCTTACATGACCGCCCGTTTCATATGAAATTCATTAATGTCTTTGGATATAATTATCAATGTACCAATGTTATCCGAGTTTAATAATTTTAATATTAACTCTGGGAGATTCTTTTCTTTACTCCTAAATGACATTTAAAATACATTCATTTATATCTGTCATTATATATTTTGCTGTTGTACGATGACGTCACATTTTGCTTAAAGGGGTTGATGCACTATTTTCAATGTTGATTTTAAAGGGCTCTGAAAAAAACTTGAAAAAAACTGAAAGAATTATCAAAATGCCACGGAAAACGAGCTTATTAAAAAATAAATATACAGACGTAAAATGTATAAATTGTCTGCTTATTTTTCATTTGCAGTGATTTTCCTTGCTTAAAAAGACATTTTGTCAATATGCCATAATCGCGGCTATTTTAAGAACCTGTGAAAAAACTATACTTTTAATAGATAGATAACTTTATTCATCCAAAAGACAAAACATGTCTATGAGTTACAAAACAATTTAAAATATGGCAAGCAAGCGATTGTATAAACATAATTTAAATATTTTCACAAACCAGTATAATTTGTATTATCAATTAATAAATAATACACTACTTTTACATATCATACACGCGAGTATATAGACAATGTGTTCCATTTCCAAATACTGATGCATTCAAGCGATCAGTAAACAGCTTGTCCCTCACTCCCTACCACCCTTACTCACTTACCCACTCACTCACTCACGATTTTTGAAAAATAAATAAATAATTTGGTGTGATTCTTAACTATTAGTTGCATAGATCTCATTTCTTAATCTGAACGACTTATAAATATATTGTCCTAAACATCGATGCACCTTCGTACTGTTTGACGTCATGAGATCTATTAACTTCAACATGTTCGGGTGTTTCCAAAAATATTTCTTTAAATATTGTTTTCTAAGGCTATAGTAAAGAGGGCATTCAAACAAGAAATGGAATTCATCTTCAAGAATATTGCAATGTTGGCACTTTCTTTCTTGCAAAGGCGTTTTTCTCGTTTTTTTAAACCTCCCTGCTTCTATCTCTAGTCTATGGGAAGAGAGTCTTAATTTCGACAGTGCAACTCTAAACTTTTTTATTGTAATTGTACTTAAGTAGGACTGAAAACCAAACTTTACAAATAAAATATAAAATCTTGCTTTAGGAGACTCTGATAATCTTGAATTCCAGTTTTGAATAAAATGATCGTGCAGTCTTTGTTTAAAAAGTGATAAAAAAGCATTTACATTTCCAACACCTTGATTTACCCAGACTTCAAAGAATCCTAAGTTTGATAATAACGTTCGCACAAGAGATGCCCAGTTTTTTGCATTAGGGTGTGTCTCGATGTCTCTTAATAATTAGTTATACGCACATTTAATATACTTTGTATTTTGGCTATATATTATTTTAAACCAAAATTTCATAACACGAAGCAATCTATTGTTTTGAAGAGGAAGACACCCCAATTCACCATAGATTAAATCTGTCTGAGTACTCTGTTTAACATTAAGTAATCTCTTGCAAAACTGTATATGAACTTTCTCTATATTGTCTGCTTTACAAAATCCCCATACTTCACAGCCATAATTCAAAATAGGGGAGATCAACTTATCAAACAAATCCAAATAATGTTTTACTGATATATCTTTAAACTTATATAGATATTTATTTAGTTTGAAAATAGCTTTCTGTGCTTGACCGGACAATGTTTGCTGTGCATCTGCAAATAAACCTCCAGTAGTAAAAGACATTCCTAAATAGACAAAACGACTAACAATCTCAAGCACCTCGTCATTATAGTAAAAAATCAAATTTCGGGGCAAAATACCACCTTTTCGAAATACCAGTACTTTTGTTTTTGCTACATTTACCTTTAGTTTCCATCTGATACAATGATCATGAAGAATATTTAAACCACTTTGCAAGCCCTCAGCAGATTTAGCGAAAATAATTAGATCGTCAGCATACATTAACAAGCATATTTTGATCATTTCTTAATTCAACCCTTCTATGCCTTTTGAAACTAATTCTTCCTCTAGATCATTTATATATATACAAAACAAAAAAGGAGATAGACATTCGCCTTGTCGCACTCCCATATGACAGGTAAATTCATCACTCAAACAATTATCATGTTTAACTTTTGACTTAACATTTGCATACATTGATTTGATAATGTCCATAATCTTTCCTCTAACACCAATTTTGATGAGTTTATACCATATATTTTCTCTAACAACGTAGTCAAATGCCTTAGTAAAATCTATAAAAGAACAATACAATTTTTTCCCTTCATTTATAAAGTGATTGATGAGACTATGCAAAACAAAACAATTGTCAACAGTACCCATTTTACTGTGGAAACCTGCTTGAGCCTCAACATAAACATGATATGTTTCGGCCCACGTGGACAATCTATTGTTTAAAATTCGTGTAAATAATTTACCCAGTGCACTGAGTAAAGTAATTCCTTGATAGTTTTCAACGTTATCGAGGCTACCTGTATTATGTAAAGGTATAATATGTCCATCGGACCAACACTCTGGAAAATAACCAACATCCAAAATTACATTAAACAGCTTGTGTAAATACGTACTTAAGTTATCATTACCATATTTGAACAGTTCATTTATATAAAAATCTGGTCCTCCGCTTTTTGCCGTTTTTAAGTTGTTTTATAGCTGTATTTACCTGATCACGTGTTATTTCAACATTCAATTCGTCGAACATAATTTGCAATTCCCCATTTAGGTATCTATCGTTTAATTCTAAAATGTCCTCGTCAGGTTGATAAAAATTACTATCTGGATTATTTATTGCCTTAAAATAGATTGAAAAATCTGTTGACGATAATGATTTAGACTTCAAATTAGAACACGTTTCTTTAAGCATGCGCCAGTATAGTTTAGCATTTTTAAATCGGGAGCTTTGGAGGTTTTGCGTTTGCGCATGCGCGTACTCATTTTGAGCTCGACGTAGCGTAGTTTTATATTCCGAACGCGCTGTGACCATATTGACTCTATTAATATCCGTTTTACATATTCTATATTTGTTAAGACAAAATTAAAAATATTTTCGCTTCTCTTCGCATAAGTCGGAATACCATGGCGTATTAAAACTATCGCTATAGGTTCCCTCAACATTATCGTCATTATGTTTAATGTTTTTCTTGAACAGTGGTAAACACTCATTTTCCATAAGGTTTTGAAAAGATTGCAAGTTTTGACTTATGCCATCTCTGGTCTTATTATTAACAATATCGCCTGAAAGGTTGTATATATTTTCGGCGAAATTATCCGATTCGAGAATACTCTGATACTGATTTGAATATTCTTGATTCCACTTATATGTATAATTAATTCTCGTATGCACTTCATCGTTGTTTACACCATCATTTCTGTTTGACCCTGTATTAATTGCAAAGCTTATCAAGCAATGATCAGTTAACGGATTTGGATCCAAAACTTCAAATTGTGTTAATCAGTACATATACAATCACGATGTATTGACCCGAACACCTGGACAGAGTTTTGATGAATGGTTTTGTAGTGTAATGTTGCCGCTATTTGGCAGGTTAGTTACTTTTACACTTTCTTGACAGAAACATTCTAAAATCAGTAAAACATGACCAACACAATAATATAATTTATAATAATTTTATTGACATACAAATAGAAGAGAATAAGACACATAAATAAGAGAAACATAAAGAGACTGACAGAAAGATACACATAACTTTTCACAATATTTGGTACTATGTACACAATTATACATTTGTACTAAGTACACAATTATACATTTGTACTATGTACACAATTATACATTTGAAAGAAATTATAACACATTATCAAATGCTTGAAATGCTTGAAAGGAGAAAGAATTACAAGAAACAGGAAGGACATTAATACACAGGAAGGACATTAATACACAGGAAGGACATTAATACAAGCAGAAACTAACATCAAAAGAACAGTTGAATAAAAATAATAATAATTTACATAACTTATTATTTAAAATTATTTACATATTTGAGCACTATTACTATCCAGTAATTTGTATAATACTAATTAAATATCACATCACTTTTTAATGCCTGACCATCCTTTTGGTGCCTGACCGTCTGCTTGGCACACCTCATGTCCATCACTGACAAGCTGGTTATCATTTGTTTAGGTATCATACATTTATTGTATACTCTTTTTTTCAAACGACAAAGAATCACCATTATTTGATCATTGCATTTTAGCTACACAATCTCAATTGTGAGTGTGAAATTCAACAGAAATCATTAAGTACCAAGTTTTATGAAATGGACTCGCACGTAATTCTTTCTTTAAAGTCTTTTAGGTGATCTTTGTTAAAAAAATCAATAATTAAAAATCTGTATATTAGAAACCGTACAATTTTAATAGTATGAAATAAATTCAAAACTGAAATTCATTAACAACTAAAACTAAAACCTTTTGGAATATACGTTGTCTCCTCTAGATTTGGTTGATTTAGATTTACACTATCCATGCTGTATTTTCTGGGCTGACTATCAACAATTCATATTTTCATTCATGTATCAATAATTATATGTATTGTCGCAGTTCTACGTCGGCATCAAACAAGCTGTCCGTCTCTACAGGGCATTGTGAGATACCGGAATGCTGAGATGACCCGCTACCGAAGCCACTGGAGATGGACTCACATGACAACTTGGCAGACCCTGTACGCGTCGATACTACACGTTTCCCTGTACTGATTGGCCGACACATGGATGGACACTCTGACGTGATGACTTCTGTACTCTCAATCTTGGCTACACACATCTGCAGACCTAAATACAAAATGAATAACTATTAATAAAAAGCAGAAAATTGTTGAGATTTTCACCTTAATATACAGTCTTAACTATTGATCCTATAGTTTTTCCAGAAACAGTAAACTCAAGCTGTGTACTTTTTGCTTCAACACCAGCATGCAGTATATTCTACACACATTCAGTATACACTGCAATTTATTAGTATTTCGTCTGCTTCAAGATAATTGGTTCAGCATTCTGACCAATCAATGATCTTTTTTTACAGAACAGCTATTAATAGATGCAGAACAGAACAGCTATTAATAGATGCAGAACAGAACAGCTATTTATAGATGCAGAACAGAACAGCTATTAATAGATGCACCACAATTCACAATTTGACAACTAGGGATAATAGTTTTGTTCTAGAAAGTATAGAAAATATATAATTGTTATCTGTACAGTGTCATGTTTAGTGTTCTTACATGCCAAATGTTATGGTTTAAAAATGCGTTATTATTTAGTATTTTGTGAATAAACCTCCCTGAGTTTCTCTGGGACCATTTTGGGGTTTGAGCCTGGCCTTTAAGATATATTTATATTGATAACTGATGATTGTTTATTATAAACAAGCTTGGGAACAAAGCCTTCGCCCACGGTTTGTTCGGCCGATTTACTTGGCATCAAAATGGGTGAGTGGATCCAACATGAGGCAATTCATATTTTCCTATACCACACAGTGTATATTAGACCTTCTTATCTTTTTGTGATGCTGTTTAGCATACATAAGCAATGCTATTTCCAGACAATCAATATTGCGCTTGATCAGTATTGGATGATCTTGCATCCGCCTGATTTTGCTGATTTTGAAACCTGCTATAATATTTTCTTATTAAGCTACTTAATTTAGAAAACAATTACCTTGAACAATCTGCGTGTATGTGGCATGGTCGCGACTGTGGGGTGAGGTAGTGTCACGGATCACTCGTGCGACTCCACACAGATCCTGTAGGTGGCGTTGTGGACGGTTGATGAAATCAGACAGACGCAGTTCACTCCCTTGGTTAGGGACTCTCATCACGAAGTCACGGAAGTCGTTGCTCATCTCGAGTTGGGCCAGGATGTGGGAGGCGTAGGGTAGACCGGCGATATACATGGTGTAGGCTTGACACAGGACAGAAAGCTACAGAGAAAAACAATGTTTTGTTAGTTACGAACCACCGAATTTATAGTAGCAATTCCGCTGCTAATTGTAACATGTATTTAACTGTTTCTAGCATTAATAGATATTTGGAATGTTGTTCATTTCATATTTAATCAGCCTGCACATAGGCTTAATTTGTGGATATTGGAAGATAACTACGCCACTACGAGTAAAAACAACAACAACCTCAGTATTATTGATACATCTGATACACATCTGATACACCACATCTGATACACATCTTATACACCACATCTGATACACATCCATCTGACATCACAAATATTTATAAAGCTGTTTATGGTATTGTGGAGATTCATAATAATTAAGTAACTCCATTTAAGCTTTCTGTCTGGCTTTGCCTGACATCAGTTTTGGAGTGTTGATATTATGTAATCAGGGGAAAAAAATTGTTAAGGTGATTTTTACCTTGGAGAGATAGATCATGCCGACAGCGCTGGTAAGGTCTGTGTCGTCAACGAGTAATGTGTCGGTGTCGTCGTCGGAGGGTATGTAGGAGGGCAAGTTGTCGACAATCTGGTGCACCTGGTACTGGCTCATACATACAATCTGGAGGACAGAAAATGCTTGTTTTTATAGGGACAATGTTTTTCTAGTAGACCCATTCGTCAAGAAGCAGTTGTCCTGGCCCGGTGCAGGATTATTAAGGGCATACACGTGAAAAACTTAGCACCTGAGAGTTGTGGCAATATATCTTCAAATGTTCTCATAGGATAATGTGGCCTAGAGATAGCGTTGTTGAGGTCTTCGGGTCTTGGCATATTCTGAGCTCCCCGGACTCGTTCATATTTATTACAAGGTGAGCAATTACCAGAATGTATACCCTGCTTTGCACCGTTAACGGTCAAACACATATTGTTGGAATGTGTCGGCCTCGATCCTATGCAAGAGTTATTTGAAACTATAGATTTTAGTCTTGTTTTAGATTTCTTGAAAGAAATCAGACTATATAAATCATTATTATATGTTCTTATATATATTTACTTACTTATATACCCATTGACGAGCAGTTGTTGATTTACATATATAGTTTATATTACAACCATATCATCCCTTGGGTAAATAGTTTTATCTTTATATATTTACATTAATTTTAATTACTATTTCATTTCTACATCTTTCATCAGTTTTTGCGCACAATATGACCTATTTATGTGTCGACGTGCCGTAAAACGCCATTCATTCCTTAAAAATATTTCCATACAGAAATCATAGTAATTGTTTATATCTATATTGAAAAAGATTTTAAAGCAAATTTATTATTTAAATTGTAAAGATTCAGCATTTATGAAAAAAAGGAGTTCACTTGAAACTTATTTTTAGAAAAAAACATGCGCTCCTGTCTTGTGAAATGTTTCATCATAAAAGAAGCCACCAGGACTATATGAGAATTGTTTCATCATAAAAGGACTGTATGAGAATTGATTCATCATAAAAGAAACCAGGACTGTATGAGAATTGTTTCATCATAAAAGAAACCAGAACTGTATGTGAATTTTTTCATCATAAAAGAAACCAGAACTGTATGTGAATTGTTTCATCATAAAAATAAATCAAGACTGTATGTAAATTGTTTCATCATAAAAGAAACCAGAACTGTATGAGAATTGTTTCATCATAAAAGAAACCAGGACTGTATGTGAATTGTTTCATCATAAAAGAAACCAGGACTGTATGTGAATTGTTTCATCATAAAAGAAACCAGGACTGTATGTGAATTGTTTCATCATAAAAGAAACCAAGACTGTATGAGAATTGTTTATTATAAAAGAAATCAAGACATTCTTTCATCATAAAAGAGACCACCAAGCCTGTATGAGAATCATTGCATCATAAAAGAAACAAAGACTGTACAAACTGTTTTTATAGCCTGTGTGTTTTTTACATTTTATAACAGGCAGTATTGACTTGTAACTTGGTACCTTGATATCTCAAATTTGACCAAATTCTATTATAGAAACTAAGTTGCATGATGAAAAAAATTACTATCTTGCACAAAGGGACTTTTATTATACTCTGATGCAGAGAGGATAGTTTTGAAAATGGAGACAGAAATAGCCTTTATACAAGCAGAAAGCATGGAAGAATGATAAAGTGAAGCCATTGTCTAGTTTTAATGTGGTGGATCCCCCCTAGAAACTGTTTGACCCCCATAGAAACTGTTTGACTAGGAATAGTTAAAACTAGTAAGTAAAAAGTAAGAGACGGTACAAAAGAATTGAATTGAATGTTGTTTAAAGGCTCATCAACACAGTATAGGTTATTTAGAGCCGCCCCAGAGAGAGGGGGGATACATAGGAATCCGGGAACCGTGCCCTATTATAATCAAATAGATTCCTATGGTTCTTTAACGTGCTCGGAAGATAGACCGATACATGTGGCGGTACAAAAGAAGAGAAAGGCAAGGCTGTTTCAAACTTACCTTCTCAATATTCTGGAAGAGTGTTGCATGCTGGGTAGAGGTCATGATACAGTGGCGGAGGGGGCGGGAAAATGAGTGAATCCCAGAATTCATTGCCTCCACAAAGTTCTCCTCGATACAAAGTAGACGATGAAGTGCCGCCTGTCTGCGAGTGTCCACACTCTGAAACGATAAGATCAAAATTACTTAATTATCTTGTTTCAGAGTGCAGACAGACAGACAGACTTTGCCCTAACATCAACTTTTAGTTTTAATTCCGCAATTTTTGGAATTTTAATGACAAACAAGAGTCATGCAGCTTTTCACTATTTTATTATATAAAAATATATATATTTTACATATAGGACAACTATTTACAAAGCACTGGTGAATTTATTAACAGCACATATTGTTGTATCACACTTAATATACACCGATATATCAGACATGTCTTTTCGCCTGTCTGTGTCTGTCTTGCACTCGTTTTATACAATATTCAAGTGACAATAAATGATTACATGTAACATAACGGAACAAATCTTCATTAAAAATTATTTCAAACATCTCAACATTGACCATACATTCTTTCATCTTTTTTCATAAAGAAAAATATTTCTAAAATAAGGTCACAAAGCACATTAAAATAAAATGTGTAAATATTCCACATGTGAATATGTGAAGGTGTTTATATAAATACGTTAATTATCAACAATAGTAGGTAGAAAATTGAAAGATGGTAGAAGACAATTTTATGCCTTTAAATAAATGCTACACACAGCAATCAAGTAACTAAATATCTTATATTGTTTTTAAACTCGCTCTCGGCTTCCTGTAAGTTTTTCTCCGTCATTTGCATGCTTAAAGCAAATAGTTTGTTTATTACTTATTGCATCAACACTATCTTAAGATAGAATCATGAAATAAATGTTGAAAAATTTATAATGTTTCATATAAATCTATGAATGCAGATTTAAAGTCAAAATGATAGTAGAGTTAATTTTAATGCTTGATAACATCTTTAAGATTGCCGAGTGTCCCTTTAAACTGTATACCTTGATTACAAGTAAGTATTTCTATATAGGCAAAATATTGTATTATATTTGTATTATGTTTGTTTTCTACCAATTCTTTCTAAATTAAAGAATTGCGTTGTACTTTAACAACAGATCAGAATAATTTCTATTTTTACCTTTTTGAGAATCATCTTATGCATGACATTTTCAAATATTCAAATTGTTTAGGAAATATAACAAAATGTTTGATGTTGTGTTAGAATCTAGAAGAAAGTATATTTTGCCTCATTTAAACCCAAAACAGAATATCTATGGTACTATTTGTATAGTTATTTCAAATAAATTCACTGTAAAGGTGAGCTCCGATTATCATCGTGTATTGCCCTTTTGTAGCATATATTCTAAATAACACTTCTGAAATACTGTGTGAGAGAGGATAAATAATGTGTTTTTTTTGCTACTCCTATCACATCACACACATTTTTAGTTGCAGAAACAGAAATATGTATTGCTTATCTGTATTATCACAAAAAGATTTCCAACACTATCACATGAAAAGTTCTACATTCTCATTGGTCGAGAGAGCGAGAGGCTGAAGCAAGATTTAGATCGCAGTTTGCTGAGCATACTGAATGGTTTAAAGCTTACAATGGCTGACTCGATGAGAGCGGCGCGATCGTCACAAATGGTGAACTCCTGTACTGAGTGGCTGCCGGAATCGTCACTGTCAGATTTGTTCCCATTGGTGTGGGTGGCGGCGCCTGTCTGCTGGGTGGGAGGAGCCATACATCTCCTGGGGCGGTGAATCTCCAAGGTGACCACGCTACCACTCCTCCTGCGGAAAGAAAATGCTTATGTTAAATATAGTGGGCAGAAGTCAAGGGGACAGTGTATGTAAACACAGGTTATTTATAGTATCATTCCTTCTTCAACGAAAAGTATTTAAACTTTTTGGCCTGGGGTTGGATGAGTACAGATGGTGAATCACCATGGTTACCATTGTAGGTCTATTTAATAAGTATTGGGTAAACCTGTTAACTTTCACATGAATCCTCAAATTAATTTGACCAGTGATCAATAACATAAAACACCTCCACATTCTGGTAGGGGGTAAACTCTGCATTTATCGTTGATATTCAGCTGACTTTGACCCTTTATAAAACTAATTTGTAGTGATAATTACATTATTATTTTATTTTTAGAATTTTGTGATTCTTGGTTTCAAGAAACTCACTACTTAATGAGTGATAAAAACAGTCTTAATCTGTTTCATAAAGGCTCATTCAGTTCTGAGAACACACAGAGTTGCAGCATAATAACATGACGTGATGTCATAATACCAGAGAGTGATTCATAATACCAGAAAGTGATGTCGAAGCAAAAGTAGAAGCAACCAAATGAAAATATGAATGAAGCATTCTGATCGGTTCAGTGATAAAAATTGGACCAACGAAACCAGTTAATTTAAAGCTCATTACATTCTCAAAACACACTGAGGTTTTACTGGACGTTGAGTAATGAGGTTCTTGAAACCAAGAAACGCATAATTCTAAAATGATTTACTAGACTGTTTAAAAGCTTTATTTTTTGTGAACAGATCTTCTTTAGATGATGTCAGATTTTAAAACACCAATACCAGTCTATTAACTCTTAACCCCCTACATATATATAATGGACTGTGCTTTCTTTGAATTAGGACCATTCCATTTATGTGACAAAGTGGTGTTTTGAGGAAAATAACTGATCAGCAGCACATTGTAAACCCTGCATGATCAGCCTTCGAGTTACTTGCAGGCTGATATGGGTTTACAATGGATGCAAAGGTTATTATAGTCGTGCTTAGCAGGTTAACAATTAAATTAATGCAATTAAAACTGTCTCAGAACTCACTGAGGTGCATCATAATAGCATGATGAGATGTCATAATACCAGCAAGTGATGTAATGATGAGGTCCATGCATTGAGTAATGAGGTTCTTGAAATCCAGAAACACAAAATTCTAATAATAAAATAATTCTAAAATGATTTAACAGACTCTTCAATAAGGATACATTTTGATTTTTCATACAGATTTTGAGGTTAAATTCTGAGTAAACCACTTTATTTTCACTTACTGAATATCTCTTGGAAATATGTAACTTAATGACAGGATGTGAAAGTTATGAATTGTTACCATCTTTGGTAAATCTCCAGGGAAGCATGTTGTATGAATTTCCATGGTTACCATGTTGTATAAATTTCCATGATTACCATGTTGTATGAATTTCCATGGTTACCATGTTGTATAAATGTCTATGGTTACCATGTTGTATAAATTTCTATGGTAACCATGTTAAGGTATATCTCTATGGTAACCATGTTAAGGTAAATCTCTATGGTAACTATGTTATGGTAAATCGCTATGGTAACCATGCTGAATAAATGTATATTCTAGCTGTGTTGGGTAAATCTCTATGGTTAACATAATGATACTCCTCATTTAGTAAATATGACATGGATGTAGGTTGTGGAGCCACAACTGGGAGCCACAAACTGAAGGGACATAGATTATTACATAATTTGCACTTTAACGTATAAACTACAGAGGTTACAGAGGTCAGACATTAGCATTCTTATCCCCTCTAAATCTAACTATTTTTGATCTTTGATCCAGATGTTTATTATCATTACTATAAAATGCAGCCACATGTCTAAGCATATCAACTTTCGGTCTTGCTAATTTGTTTATTTCAAATCAGTCCTTATACTTACTTGATGCACCTGGCAACGCTGACCGATGTGGATCTGGACACGTTCTGGCCGTTGACACGGATCACGATGTCGCCCTTCTGTAGCCCTGCCTCTTCTGCACCTGTTGCACCATCAACTCTGCCAACTCGCACAGGACATGAGTCTACGACAGTGAAACCAAAGCCGCCATACTGAGAACGATACATGGTAATGTCGAGTCTGTCCAGACCCGGGACATCTTGGTTGACGGAGGAAATACGTCGTGCTGAGGTACTCGGCATTGTGGATACTGGACGCCTCTCCTTCCTGGACATAAGGAGGTGCTTCTTACGTCCTACATCATCAGTCAGCAGGTGGTACCAGCCATTCACTTCTTTCTCTCCCGTCTTCATGCGGCGTAGTCCAAATGACGTACATCCCAGGGACTCGTGCAAACTGAAACAGAAATTATCATGAAAGATATCCAACAGATATTTTGCAAATTATGTGCACCTGAGGGTCTTGTTTTAGTTTTCATTATTCATCATGAATGGACATCAACTGATATAACGTTCACTTGAATACTTAATGAATACCACAACTGTCTGTCCTATGATGTTATTAAGTGATTTAATATTGGCCCAGGTATTGGTCCAAGGACTGTCATAAGGACCAATAACTCGGACAATATAAAAACAATTAATAACATTTTTACAGTAGAATTTTATTTTACTGACGTTTCTTTATAATTTAAAATTGTTTTCACATTGGCCGACTTAGGGTTTGTACTGGACGAGTTTGCGTCGTATTATGTGCATAGTTTTTAGTAAAACACAGCTAATATAGTTATGCTAATTAAGAGTTCAGTTAATTAATAATTATCAATTTAACAACTTTGTTGGACATCTATGGACTTTGGCTTTCATCTTCATCCATATTGTTTATGTCTATTTATATTAATTTATTAATACACCAACTTTCAAGATTGAGAGCCGACACAGAGGACATGCTGGATGTTACATTTTGGTGCTGTCCCACAACCACTACTTTGCAAGGCAATAAGGGTGTTCCACAGAACACTTGTGTCGCCTGCTTATTTCAGCAAAGGTCAAATACTTCCAAGTTATGAGCTCAGCTAGGTTGCAGGTTCAAGTTTTATGAAAAGGAGCATAACTCTAACAAAATGAAAGTCTGAACATGTGTCAAGAAATACCTTGAAAGATTAGATGAAATATTTGTTATGTTTTATTTCAAGTTATGGCCAGTTATGAGCTAGGTTGCAGGTTCAAGTTTTATGAAAAGGAGTACAACTCTAACAAAATGAAAGTAAGAGTTATTGGACATTGGTCAAGAAATACCTTCAGATTATATGAAATATTTGTTATGTTTTAAAAACTTTTCAAGTTATGGCCAGTTATGAGCTCGGTTAGGTTGTAGGTTAAAGTTTTTTGAAAATGGGAATAACTCTGCCAGAAATAGTTACTGGACATATGTACCGACAATCCTTGATGTAAGATGAAGATGTGTGCAAAGTTCCATGAACATAGGTCAAATACTTTTCAAGTATTGGCCAAGGTTAGACTGCAGGTTAAAGTGTTACGGATGGATGGACAAAATAATCCCTAAGTGCCTGCCATGCTATGCAGGCAGTTTTTGTGTAAAACACCTACCCAGAGTTGTGGTCCCTGTGCCAGATGGTCACCAGGAGGCGCTTGTTGATATCATCGTCGCTCACCTCACTGTGAACAAATATGGTCATTGATTATTTCATAATTTAATTTTTACAAGAACATTTTATGTTGGGTGAGAATTGGTATCTAATTTCTTTAAGGAATAATAAAATAATGTTTAATATCTCAGTTACATATATATACACCATGGGAAAAATATTGAACACTTATAAATTAGAAAATTAAATTATTTTCATAAGACTTAATTCAGACTTTCAGAAATTTCAGTTTTCTAAAACTCACACAAGAAAGTTATCGGTACCTTTTGTAAATTTCTAAAAAAAATAAATTCTCATGTGTCTCTTTCATTTGGTTATTCCTCTATTTATAAATGAAAAAAGATTAATGAATCCCTTTGAAATATGTGTATTCTTAATGATACTAACAAGGGCATGGACATCTTAACTGATGATGGTCCAAACATTTGTCGGTCATTTTTCATGTAAAATATGTTGATAAAATTTGTAATTACAATGCCAGACTTCTTTTTTTAAATCTATTTGATTTTTTTTTTTTAAATCTCTATGAATTTTTTTTTTGATTTTTTTAAATACATGAGTGTGTTCTTATTTTGTCAGAAAACAGAATAGTAGTACCCATGCACTTGAAAATTGCTATGGTACCATGTTTAAACTCCAAATATTTTTTTAAAATTATTGATCAATTGTCAAAGTATCATAAGTAAAGCACAATTAAATTAAGTGCAATATGAAATTGTGTTCTTATTTTGTTTCTTGTTGAAACAGTAAAGCACCACCATAATACGCAAGATCTGACACAAACAGAAGAACTAGATATACAGGACAATCACTGTGGACTATGAATACATCCTGACCTAGAATACACAGGAATTTGACACCTTGGCAAGGACAATTTACAACTTCAGGAGCTAACTTTTAATTTTCTTATCTGTCCTTGTCCAAACAATACCATACAAGAAATGCATTAAGTTTTTGGCACTTAGCAATTTTTGAAATAACAAAATAAAAGGAAACTGCTGTTATAAGCTACCATTATTTCCTTTACAAAACAATATTGCACCAGCCATGAAATACACCGTTCTAAGTTTTGACACTTTGTACCACTGTACAAAAGCTACCAGAAATATATGCATAGATAATTTAATTTAAGGCCTTTTTTTTTAATAACTTGGTTTACGGAGTTTTTCTGAAAAAATTACGTCAGGAGGTCAAAATAAAAATAAAAATAAAATACTGATGTGGGGGTGGGGGTAGAGAATCAAAAATCGAACATCACTTTTCGTAGAATCTATCGAAATCCATGTTTAATAGCATACTTTAGATAACCAAGCATGTCCTTGACACAATGAAAGAAAAAAAAAGAGAAAAGTACAATTTAATTTTTTTTCCAAAACGGGAAAATTAAACTCGGCAGATCCGTAAACCAAGTTATTAAATTTAAAAAAAAAGGCCTAACTATGATAATTTACTAGTATATTTTTGATATTATTAAAGGTGAGTTTACATAAACAATTACACTGATCAGATGCAAATACATCTACTTTTAAGTGAAGAATTTCCTTTAAAGATGAATGGCCACCCTTTTTGTAGTATTATCAATCAACAAATATAACTCTTAAACATCGTATGAATATTTGTTGATAGTCCCGTGAGAAACATATATTGAAAACCGCTACTAAGTTGTATGTAAAAATAAGTATTATTTGCATGACGTAGATACTACTTTTACCACTGCCTGACTGCATGAGGAAATGAGGTAAATCTAAATTGTATATCTGCACAACTATTGCCAGATAAGTGATAAATACATTTACCTGTGGATTAATTTACCTGTTCAAAGCTTTCTACATCATCAAATAAAATCTTATTCTCGCTTTCCACAGATATTGCAATGTGTGAATGATAAATATCTAATGTTGTGTATTGATTTCGATTTAAATAAACATGTTCATGAAACAAAACATGGCCGGAGAAATTAAACGAAGGTCGAGAGACAATTTTGGAGAGAATGAAGAAACTGGTAACGAATGAAAAGCGATATAAATGTACTAATGTAATGGAAGTATCACAATAATAAAGAACGACCACTCACAATGAGAACTTCTCGTTGTACATGGGTCGACTGGTATCTGTGATGATGGCAGTTCTGCAGCGTGTCGGCGTTGTGTCGGCCTCGTCGGGAATCAGGGAAATCATGACAAACGTGTCGGGTTGTATCTTCCATGTGGAGGTCAGGTGACGACCTTGAACTATGTGCACTGTGAGGAGACCGTAGTTCATGTATGCAGACATCTTCAGCTGACCTTTACAAATAGATAATGTACATGTACAGCACACTGTACAAAGTTTTTCCAACATTTCATAGATATTTTTAGAACTATTTTGTTTTTATCTTGATGGTGGAAATACTTTTTTACAGTGTACTTACATGAATTTGGAGATTTCCCCCATTTTCTGAAAAACACCATACGTGTACTGGACAAACTGGAGATTTAACCCCATTTTTTTTAAAAAATACCATGCGACATGACATTCTACATACAACGAAATCCTCAATTAGTGCTTAATATAGTGTCGGAAATGGATTTCGATGTATGTAGAATGTCATGTCGCATGGTATTTTTTAATTAAATATTGGCGTAAATATACAGGCCCGTAACTACATCGAGTCATACTGAGGCAGTTGCCTTGGTAGAATTTTGGGACAATAATACCTAAATCGATAAATAATCAAGCACTGACAAAAATGTCTGAAAAAAAATCTTGTGAGGGACATTTGACTAAAATGCCGGAAATCGCATGAAATCGCATGAATAAATTGGAATGTAGGGTTCTTTAACCTTGGATAAATATTCTATTATGGTGCCCTTCTTAAGTACCCATGCCCTGCACCTGTAGAGGATAATTATTACATGAATTACAATAATTGATGCAAGAAATTGGGTATTTCATGCACACAAATTGTTCAGGGATGTATTTGAGTGTTTTACACATGTTTTAATAAATGTTATTTGATTAGTTGAAAATCTCTTCTAATTACTATTTAAATTTTAAATTAATCGAAGAACTAATTTTAGACCCATTTTGGAGCCCTTCATTTAACATGTCATTTTGTAGGTTATAAGGAATGTCATAACTCAACAATGTGAGATTAAACAGCTTTCAAGAACTAAGAAAAAAGCATTAGTTCAATATCGTATTTCGTCAATAAGAGGCCTCCTCTAATAAATGTTATACTATAATTTACATTATCTGGTATAAATAACTAATAAATAAATCCCATAAAGCTTAGACTATCAACATACAAGCTATCATCATCATAACAGGCACCAATCAACATACCAATTAGAGATGTTTTATTGACTCTTTTTCCAAGTTATAAATATCCAAGCAATGTCTGCCTCTAACAATGCTGTACTTATCCAGTATCATACGAGTACTTATCCAGTGATTGTATGGTACTTATCCAGTACTTGTACCACTACAGATGTAACACCTCATGGTGTTGATCTGCTGCACTACTGACTCTAATATGTACAACAATAAATCCTATGAGTCATGTGGTGAGACCAGCCCAGAACTAGGCTAAACATGCAATAAAAAGATCCAAACCATAAAAATAAACATATAATTATACATAAATAAAAGCAGGAACCAATAATGTTAAGAGAAGTATTACTAATTTACAACTACAATGATATACATGGCTGTGTGAAAATAATTGACTTATTAAGGTTTCTATATAAATTATATGTACCCAAAACAGAACGTCAAATGAAAAAGAGGTAGTAAATGAATCTATTCAGAGTTAAACATATTTTTAATTTTAACAAGATTATGGGCAAGTTAAAAAATCTCATTTGAATGAGGATACGTTTAAAGATCCTAAATTACAGCTAACAAGGGATGAATATAAATAATATGTCAGCTAGTGTGACCACAGTACAATGTCAAGCTATATGTAATTAGTACACAGGTAACATATGAAAATATCTATCATATCTGGCTGAGGACGTACATACATATAATTAATATGTCATAAATAATATAATCAGCAAGTGTACCAGTATGTATGAAAATATCTACATATGACTGGGGAAATACATATAACATATGTACATGGCTGAGGAATATTACATTTGAATATATAACTAATAATGTCAAACAAGTGTACACAGTATGCATAACTATTATCTTACATATGATGGGAAATACATATAACATATGTACATTGGCTGAGGATATACATATAAATATATAATCAAACTAATATGTCAATAAGTGCACACAGTATGTATGAAAATATATAACATATACTGGTTGAGGAAATACATATAAATAATATGTCATTAAATACTATGTCATGCAAGTGGTACACAGTATGTAAGACAATATCTAACATATGTACACTGGCTGAGGAAATACATATAAATAATGTCAGCTAGTGTACACATTATGTATGAACATATCTAACATATGTACACTGACTGAGGAAATACATATAAATAATATCAGCAAGTGTACACAGTGTGTATGAAAATATATAACATTATACTGGCTGAGGAAATACAAAATAAATAATATGTCATAAATACTATGTCAGCAAGTGTATGCAGTAATGTAAGACACCATATCTAACATATGTACACTGGCTGAGGATATACATATAAATAATGTCAGCAAGTGTACACGAGTATGTATGAAAATATATAACATATAGTACACTGGCTGAGGAAATACATATAAATTATATGTCATAAATAAAAGTTCATAAATAATTTCAGCTAGTGTACACGGTATGTATAAAATATCTAACATACATACACTAGCTGAGGATATACATATACAAATGTCAGCTGCATTGTCATTTTTTGCTCTGAGTTCGTGTAACTACTAGATCACAAGATACAATAATGTCACAAGCCCCACATAACTTACCAATACTCATTAATATATTTTGAGTGTTTTTTTTCACATCACCTTAATTAAGTCCCCTTTAAGCTGAAATTGGATCTAATTATTTAGACATTTTGTTTACATTTTAATTTTGAAAGCATAATTAACCGATTAAGTGAGAACCAGGTGAGACATTTTCATAATAATTCATAAAGGAACACCACCAATCTTGAATTGTTTTATTCAAGCCTATGACAATGTCTCAATTTATTTAAAATCTAGTATCATTTTAACTTGTGAAACCTGCTTGAATATATTAAATACCAATTTTGAGTTTCAATTAGTCTTCGAGTCCTCGTTACTCTCACCAAAGGTTTTTAATATATTATTGGTGTAATATAATAACAGAAATGCTCAAAAAAAAATGCAAAAATGTAAATTATGTAGAAAAATTACGAAGACGTGAGTTTTAGAAAAATCAAAATTGCGGTGTGTCCTTTCAACCCTTAGCCTGCTATTGTAAACCCAGATTTACAATGTCCCGTCAGTGGTTATCAGGGTTTCACAATATCCAGCTGCTGATCAGTCATTTTCCCAAAGCACCCCTCTGTCACATATATGGAATGTCTCAATTCAAAGAAAGAACAGTCCATTATATATATGTATGGGGATTAAGGTTTAAAGTAGATAAATAATAGCCTATCCTTTCATACAGACACATGTCGCCACTGTGGCCACACAAGGACTTGCTAAGAGCAGCCATATATCACAATAATTCACACTGATTAACACAGTACACTATATTAATAATATGTCCTATCAAATGTCTTTTAGAGAATGTACAGTTCTTAGTTTTAAGTTATATGTTTGTTTAAAACCACCTTTGTTTTTATTACCACACTTTTTATAAATATCCTTTAGAGAAAACACTTTCAATCTCTATATTTAAAACTTTATTTCCTTTACTTTCAAACACAGACAAGATCACAATTTGTTTATGACAACAATATAATTTCTGGTGTCTTTATAGGTTGTCAAAAATCTACTCAAAATAATTAAAGTAATTAATATAATTATGTCCATAATCATTGGTCAGAATGATAGTCTATCCAAAATGCAGGTCATCAATTATGCAAATTAGATTATCTAAAAAAGTGTGAAGATTAATTTTGATTGGCTATGCCACAACTCCAGACACTCCCCTGTGACATTAGTTAGCCATGCCACTTTTTCAAGTTAACAGTAGCCATCTTTTAATAATTTATGAGGCTCAATTGACTTTCTGAATGCAATAAGTACTTTAATTGTTTATCTTTCCATTTTTGACAATTTAAAGGCCACTTCCCAGACTGCATCATCAGTTCAACTCAGGATGTGAACTCTGGGGTTGCACAGATGCTCAAAAATACACAATAAACCACAAATAATATGTTTTCCCTAATGTTTTATATACTATTATTGAATACCTAATTTATAACCCCTCTGAGGTTGTGTCACAATATAACCTTAGAAGTATGATGTGGTAAAGGTACCTAAAATCACATTTATATAATTTATCACAATGATAGTGTTTCATTTACAAAAATAAATAGCAAAATGTTTTCACACAAAATAATTTTACTAAAATAAAGACATGCAACAATAAATGAAGGATGCAGGTAACATTATATACCTAAAATGCCTGGTCTAAATTAAAATTTGTACATAGAATTTCCATGGAAGCCAGTTGTCCCAATACTAGCTAACATGTCTTGCATTTAAAGGAACAACTATCTAACTATAATTTTCTACAAATATTATTTTTATATTTAAAGGTACTAGCGCGTGATATAACTTATTTTTCATATTGAAAGGTACTAGAGGTGATCTAACAAAATACAAATGACAACCATCATAATGTGCTTGAGTTTGCATATGAAATGTATACAAGTTGAATTAAACCTCTATCAGTTTATTTATCATTTTGTTAAAATGTTTGGGCTGGTAAATACTTGCAGACTCAGCTTTTTTTGCAAATATTATAAATTATAAAAATTGTGTCTATATTGCTATCAAGTGTATGTAAAATTTAATTAAAAAAAGTGGACTTAATCACAGAACAATAATTTATAAGAGGCCTAATGTGAAAAAGGGGTGTTTTTGGGTGGAATGACTGATCAGCAACTGGACATTGTAAACCCTAATCAGCTGCAAGTCTACCTATGACGCAAATATATATATTGTAGTTGTGCTTAGCGGGTTAAGTACATCGGGCATAAAACGCTGAAATTAACTCCTGAACATAACCTTTGATAGCAAATACTGCTGTGCAAAATTAATTTCATTGTAAATAAGGGATAATTTTCATTATGTGTAGAAAATATCACTATTTGTCCACTTTAAATCAGGACCCCTACGATAAGCAGTAATGCCAGCATGTAGTAACCCCCTTTATACGAAGCTTGCTTTCCACTTTACAGATTCTTAAAGGGTTGATGCACTATTTTCAAACATGATTTAGTTTAAAAGGCCTCTGAAAAGCTGGAAATTAATGAATATGCCATGAAAAATAAGGAGATATGATCTGGAACGATGATGCCTTTTTACCATATATGGCATATTGATAAAATACATTTTAAAGCAAAGCAAATCACTGCAAATTGATTAGAAAATAAATATAGCAGAAGTAAAAATGTATAATTTGTATGCTTATTTTTCATTTGCAGTGGGTTTTTCTTTGCTTAAAAGACATTTTAGTAATTTCACAATTTAAATTTGCATTTCAATTTCATAGTTTAAAGGTATAATAAACATTTTCTGATAAGTGTGTAATTGCTAGATATTTACAATATTGTTTAACCTGAACGTTATCTTTCTCTTAATAGTAGCGCCGGCAAAAGGGGCGCTCTATTAGGATGTTGTTGTTTTATTACGGGTTATTTTAAAAGCAGTTCTTGTGTCAGATAGTTTACACCCAAACTGGAGCCTCAGATGTCGTTTTCATTAAAATCTAAATCTTTTATTTTATACTTTATAAAGATCGAAAATTTAATCAAAATTTTAAAGGATTTTTGTACTTCTGAAAAAGATTGGGTCCCCTCTGTTCGGGGAGGGTATATACTATGATGTAGTTTGTTTAACATGTATACTACATAAATCAATATACAATAAATAATACACATATGAATATATTCTATTTAGTTTTATAGACTACATAAATATACTGATTACTTATTTTGATTAAAATTAAATTAAACTTTCAAATAAGACAAACACTTTTTAAAGAATGCTTTTGTTATATTTTCTTTAATTTTTCAAACTGTAACTGAACAAAGATGTAAGTTTATTTCCATCTATTGAAAACTTGTTTCCCATTGTCTTTCTTTTTTATTAATCTCCATAAGAAAATGACAATGTAAAGTGGACAAACAAATAATTAGACACAATCCCATCCATTATCAGTTAATTAACTAACAAAAGTCTGCATTATACTTACTGGTTTAAAATTAATTATATAACAAAAGACCTGAGGAGAC